>PVKA01027272.1:0-30700 GCA_004027165.1 Ctenomys sociabilis
TAATGTAAGATCATACTGGATCAATAAAAATGTAGTATTAAGAACTCCTTTTTATGATCAGTGATTGAATCCTCAAAATATTACTAGAAGAAAACTACTTTAATACAAGAAAATATATCTACAGTCTACACACTTAAATTTTTCAAATCATTGAATTTATCTATCTAGTACAAAAAATATATGTATCATACTTAATTCTTGATTGCTTATAGGAACAAAATATTTTTTTCTAAAACTTGAAAAATTAGAAAAGGAAGGTTGGCCAAATAGCTCAATGGGTTAAAGCACATGCATAGGTAGACATGGGGGCCAAGGGTTCAAATCCCAGCCTACTGCACTGGCCCCACCCCTGAGGAACAGAGACAGCAATTGAGACTGGATGTGGTGCACGCCTGTAATCCCAGCCTGGGGGAAGCTGAACACTGGCGGATCTCTATAAGTCCAATCTATGTAGTGAAACCTTGTGGACTCTATACTAAAATAAAAAAATAGAAAAAGTAAAATATAGTTTGTCTAGTTATTTTGATTTTTATAGTTAACATTAAGAAATGCTAAGGAGCAGTGAACCAGAAAATTATAGAAAGTAGCAGAAGAAAATGTCTAATATAGTATATGTCTTTCACACACAATTGGATAACAAACAGAATAAAAACTAAATACTGAATTCCTAAAGTATTTATATCATCCATTCAAAAAAAAAAACCCAATTTTATTATGAGTACTAGCTTCTTATATTTGTTGATTTTATAATCTTCCCTTTAAGAAGTTCTAAACTGGTATTTTTTATTTCTCCAAATTGGGTTGAAACTTACTGTTGCCAAATGATGAATGAGACTGATTCCTTGATATAAGTTTTGCTACGCAAAATGAGTGCAATGATAGAATGAAGATCAATGTTTTGTAATCTGTACGTGTATATATTTATGTAGATAGATTAGGTAGAGTATAAATATAGATTATATGAGATAGATGGATGGATAGATAAATAGATAGATAGATAGATAGATAGATAGATAGATAGATAGATAGATAGATAGATAGATAGAAAGACAGACAGACAGATACAGACAGACAGACAGACAGATCTATGTTAGGGCTGGTAAGATAGCTCAGTGGACTAAATGCCTTCTTAGGCAAGCACAGGGACTGGGGTTCGATCCCTGACACCACCTGCCACACTGGCCCTGCCCCCAGATGCACTGAGCAGGCCTTTGAGGCTTGGGGTGGTGTTGCACACCTGTAATCTCTGTGCTGGGAAGGCTGAAAACAGGATCACTATGAGTCTGATCTGTGTGATGAGACCCCTGTACGATATGCATAAAAACAAAAAACAAACAAAGCATGCTGTTGGTGAAAGCTGAATAGGTTAAAACTGGTTAAACTGGGCATATTAAATTATCTACAGAGCATTTGTCATAAAATCTAGCCTCTTTTATATTTCATGCGATCTATGCAAAAGCTGTCATTTGGGTGTTTGACATTGGATTTTGTGAGAGAAATCTTGAGGAAAGAGAACAAAACTGTGCCTAAAGATAGAAATAACTAAAGGAAGAAGAAAGTGAAAATATGTAAGTAACAATATTAGTTTCCCTACTCTGTATACACGGGCCTCAGGTGAACATATATGAGATAACTAGATAATTTTCTCCTTTTTTTTTTTTTATGTATTTAGTACAGCATCTCACTGCACACATCAGACTTGTCCTGTTTTCAGTCTCCCAAGTGTTGGGATTACAGGTGAGCACCACCACGCCCAGTTTCAATAGCAATCTCAGTGTACCCTGGGGTCAAGGCCAGCATGGCACTCTGGGGATCAAACCCTGGTCCTTGTTCCTGCCCAAGCAGATGCTTTAATCTGCGGAGCTATCTGGCCAGCCCAATTTTCTCCTTTTCTAGGAGTTAAATTAATTAAAAGTAATTTCATTCATTCACATTTACAGCAACTAATGAGGTCCTTCTTCACATACTAAGGAGTATGTTGAAGATATGAGATGTGATTAAAAATTATACTGTGCATTTAAATATTTTAAATAAAATCATTATGATAAAAGACAGATCGCATTTATCCCCCATGAGGTCTACTCCTACAAATACATGTACCTCATCATTTTTGCCACTTCCTGAAGCAGTACGTTCTCATGAGTGGAACGTGGAAGTCCACGTTCTCATGAGTGTCTTGTAGTGCATCACTACCTCGATGATCCACATCAACTTAGGACATTGAATTTCCATGGTCATTTGTACTTTGGAGAAGTGCTAGAAAATCTGGAAAGAGCTGGAAAGATCTGCAAAGAGCCGGTACCAGATTCAAAGAACAAAGTAGGTGCAGGTCGAGGATTGTGCTCAGCAATGGTATTCACTGTATTTTTTTATAACACTTCACAATGCTGTGCAACAGGACTTGTAGAACCCTTCAGAAAGTGACAAGGATGAGATCAGTATATTCAAAGTGAGGGGGAGTATTTGGTATGCGGTGAATGTGTCTTTTACTGAAATAATTTTTAAGATTTAAACATTCACTGTATATTTCAGTCATCCTTCTGTGTCCAAGAAATTTGATCTGTTTATATTCTAATAGCAGAAGCCCTGCCTTTTCTTTATCTTGCTGTAGTCCACTGTGTATGGTTAAGTCAGACAACATGACTGTATGAGATACACAACTGGAAAACAGTTACTACAGTGAAACAAACTAAAATATTTCACACAGTTACCCATTTTTCTTGGTCTTGCCACTAACAATGGAATGCTGTGTGAGGCAGGGCTAGAATGAATCTAGGGACCCATCTTTGTCCATTTGTGCTGTTATAGCGGGGTAGCACTGAATGAGTCTATATAAAGTACAGAAACTCTTCTCAGAGTCTGGAGGCTGGAAGCCAAGAGGAAGGCACCTGTAGATGGCCATGTCTGCAGAGGGCCTCTGTCTACTTCCACGATAGCATCTTGCTGCTGCATCCTGCAGAGGAGAACACCATGTCCCCAGGAAGTGGAAAGCAAGTGACCCGGTAGCCAAATGTGACACATCACAGCTCTTTCATATGAGAGCAAGGAGGCTGATCTCTGAAAATCCCCACCTCTTGGTACTATATCACACTGGCAGCACCTCAATTTTGTTGACCTACCTTCAAAGCATTCAAAGTGCCTTCTTAATCTAAATCTTTCCATTTCCTTCCTCTGAAAGTCCCTGTTTCGCTCACTTTTGCACTCTAATCATGCCCTGTCTCATTTCTGCTGCCACCTTTCTCCTCTCCACTGCTTTGATCCTCCTTATGTCTTCTCTGACCATCAGTAAATTCGCCTGTGTGCATCTCCTGGGAAAATGAGCTGGGGAAGAGAAAGCGGAAGACCAGAGGCATACTGACTTAATCTTTTCACAGTAGAAACACAGTAAAAGCAAAAAGTTGAAATACCATCTCCTCTAGATACAAACCAGTAGTTTAACTATGCATGCTCACAATAAGAAATAACGCAACATTTTTTTAGATTCCAACTGGTTTATGTACTTTATGGAATGAGAGGAAGTAATAAAAGGTGCGATTACTTTCCACAAAAGACTCACAGGATTGGTAGTCTCTTCAGAGGCCTTTTGAGGTTTTTGATAACTAAATGATGAAACATAAAGCTAAACTTTGAAGTAACTGCTAAAGTGATTAAGATACACTACGCAACATTCTCAAGATTTGTCTTTTTCTCTCAGATTCTCACTAGACTGCCATCAACAAGTTTTTATTTCACTGGATATGTCTTTTGAAAATTTGTGAATTAAAAACATTCAGAAGTCACTTGAATTCATCTGGACTTCTGTTTGATCATTTGATATTCGCGAACACTTTGTTTTTATAATGGATTAATAACAGGATGTAACTGATCTTCTTATTTGCAAAACACTCTGAGTTTCGTGTGGTTCTATTCTGTTAAGCTACTCCAGTTTGTCAGTAGGTAAAAACTTTTCCCATTGCCCAGAAGGCCGTACCTTTTGTGCATAGTTGGTTTAGACAAGCATTCATTGTTCACAGGATCTGAGTCTTCGCTCAGTAAAAGCTACAGCATTATAAAGATGCCAGTTTAATTTTTTTTTTTAAGCTTGAATGTTTTAAAGCTAGAAAGGAACTCTCACTGTTGAGGCAGTCATGAAAGAAAACCTCTTTTCACAACCCCTGGAACAAGTGGGTGAAGGGAGAGAGAGGAAAAGTGCAAAACTGGATACCTGGCTTTTTTCCAAGAAAGCAGAAAAAGCCGCAGTGAGCAGAAGCAGTTGACCGCTCTGGAAATCCCTTTGAAGACCTAATGCAGTGGAACTTTTTCTTTAATGAATAAAAGCTAAATGCATAATAATTCGATGTAAGAAAATAGAAATGAATGTTCTGAGTGCCAAGTAATGAATTTGAAATGTGTAACATGTTTAACCTGTTAGTAGCATTGTTACCTGGAAAAGACAATTTAAGACCCTGGCAGAGTTTCACCTCTTGCTATTTCTGCCTTGTTTCCTTAGTTTATGATAATGATAGCATCTATGCTGACTATCTATGTTAAGTAGAATTGTGTGCACTTGAAACCTGGACTCAAACATAGGAAGATGGTAAAACCGTTTGACAGAATTACAAAATGCCTCACTCATTCATATTGCAACTAATAACATGTTAAATAGTCCTATGTATTCCTTAAAAATATAATAGCATTGCATTTGCCTAGCAAATGTAGACATACATTTACCTCTGTTAGTAGAGCACACATTATTAGTTTTGGGCATCTTGCAACAAGTGGTGTTTTTAAATAAAAAACATATAGAAATGTTTGATACTTGGAGAATTTTAACATAAAAAGAAATGTGTGAAGCCGGGTGTGGTGGCGCATGCCTGTAATCCCAGCTCTTGGGAGGCTGAGGCAGGAGGATTGTTGTGAGTTCGAGACCAGCCTGAGCTACAAAGTGAGCTTAAGGCCAGCCTGAACTGCATAGTGAGACCCTGTCTCAAAAAGACAAAAAAAAAAAAAAAAAAAAAGAAATGTGTGTTGGACAATGGAGATTGATATGTACAATGAAAAACCCCAGCAGTGTTTGTCACTCTCAAGCCAAATCTGTTTTCTCTTAAATAGGTTATAAGGATTTTTAATGCACTTAGTGTACAATGTAGCATACATACAACTCTCCACTATATACCCCAAGTTTCTTTGGGTCCATTTTCCTTAGACTTATTTATTCATTTTGTTCTGTGGTGACTCCACTTTTAGGAAGCCAGAGATTATTAGACCTACCACTAACATGCACATCTCCATGTACACCTACCAGCAGACAGGTACTGTTTTTTTGGATCAATGATTTTAATCAGGACTATGATCCTTTTACTCTAGGTAACCAAAGGGTTATAGCTACCTAGAACATGCATATCTACAGAGTAAGAATAACTGATAGGATGGAACATGGCAAAATCCTGACTCAGGAAAAAATATATATATATATTTTTGAGACAGGGTCTCACTCTGAATTCCAGAATAACCCCTTGCTCACTGTGTGGCCCAAGTTCGCATAGTCATCTCAGCCTTCCAAAAAATATAATTAGAGCATATGTAGGTTAGATGGTATTTTAAAAATTATCTAAAGCATCTGTTTGTTTCAGTAAATCATTCATTACTCTGATTCGTGTTACCTTGGAAGAAAACTAATTTCTAGTGCTTGTTCTGAATTCTATTTGTGCAACAATTTTTGAGCTTTTCTGGAAATGTGCAGAAAAATGTCATCTCTTGTATTTAAAGCTTGAATGTAAAGCAATGTATAAAAGGCTGATTTATTTTTGTGACTCATATCCTGTCTTTGAAAATAGTTCCTAAATTAGACTCATCAAAATAGTTCCATCCTATCAGCAGGGCTGGAGTAAGCTGATCAGGTGGATACTCTGAATGGCATTTCAGTATTTACACAAGAGTCTCGTATACATCTCTAATCATACGTTGAATGCAGTTTCAGTACTGAAATACAGACACAAAAACGGATTTTGTCTATTATTTGCATAGAACAATAGCCTAGTTTCTTTATTAATAGATCTCATTTTCTGACAGTGGTGCCTGGCAAATTGTCATTTCTTCTCACTTCATTATCTCTTCACAAGGAATGATCCTGATCTGATTTAAAGCTCTCTGCCCAGTGTCAGGCCAGACAATACACACTAACACATGCAGAATCTTCCCTTGGAAATAGACTTTTTAACACAACACCTACTTAATCATAGAAGAATCCACAGAATTATGAATACCTAATTAAATTCTTCTCATGTTCCAAAGTATATTTCAGTAAGAACATTTACATATTTATTTAAATTTAATTATACAACATATAACACTTAGAAAAATTACATGCAGAAAGATTAAATTGGTAAGTGATTTTAACATCATTAGCATATTAATGTATTTTTAAACACCAACTTGAGTATTTAAACACTTATCATTTTGCTTATATAAAAGGCTATCTCAAACCTGAAACAGGAACCAGGGAGATGGCTCAGGGGAATAAGCACTTCCCTGGCAAGCGCAAGGGCATGAGTTCAATCCCTGGTTCTGCCAAAAAAAAAAAGAAAGACTCAAACCTGAAACATATTTAACTTTCACAGAGAAATTATTAACTGGATGTTATAAATGGAGAACAGTACAGGGCTCTGATTGCATGTTAAATGCCTGTTATATCTAATGAATACTAAAAATGCTCATGAACAATCCCAAGGGATTTTATTAGGAAGTTGTAGGAACAGGAGAAGATATATGGAGCCTTGACAGTCTTGATTTAAAATTTACCTGTTATAGTACATGAATATCTATTTAATACTTATGACATTGAAGCATTCTACAAGGTAGATTATCATAGTATTTAACAACATCTCCAGTTAAGGATGAATTTATTATCTACTATTTTTAAAATACATTAAAAAATTTTTAGTTCTTTTCTCTCTGGAGGTGGATGAATTCTAAAAATGAACGTAGGTGTTATTATTTTAGAAATCTGTACTGCTTCAGGCATTTTTAATATCCCTAGTTTCTCAACGAGTTCACAAAAATTCATTTTCATTGCCTTTCCTTGTATATTTGCCTTTGTCAAAAAAAAAAAAAAATCAAACATTTTCCCAGAACCTTACAAATATGCCAAGTTTCATGAACTTGCATGATATACATATTTTGATATCTACACTTGTTTTCCTGAATTTGCTTGTTATGCTATTTTCCACTATGGATTTGAAATCTTTTCTTCTCTTGATGATGTGGCCATCTGTCCATACTTTGCATTCTTTGTTCTGTGTTTTGTTATTCTACATTGTTTCATACAGTAACCCCCTCCTCTCACATGCTAATTATATGAACACCTTTAAAGATCAGCAAACTAAGAAACCTTCAAGCTTCTCCTTTTTTTTACAGTATTCAGTCTCCCAGAATGCTCCTTGATATATATTGCTGAGTTACAGAATAGAGAAACACTGCTGTATCTCTGATAGTCGCAAGATATTAATTTGTCTTTCTTGATCCGGACTCTGGAAACCAAATTGATCTTAACCACTCTGAAGTGCTGAATTAATTTAATAGTTCAAGTTATAACCATGTCACAGCTATATTAGTGTTTTGATAGCATTCGAATTAACTCCAGCAAATTATCTCCTGTAATGCTGGGAAAGGTGTTAAAGTAGCTGGCTTATGATTCCTTCATCACCTTTATAAAGAAACAGAAGAGGATACAGTGTTGAAAGAGCAGGAGGGGAACCTTACATAGGTGAAATTTCCTTAAAAAATCATAATAACTGGACTTTCTGCCAAACGAAGTAATGATATTGTTTTTAAAAAAGTATTTCATTCATAGGATAAATAGGATGTTCTTACCAGTACATTTGTGATTTGAGGTTTATGCCAAATGAACCCTGAATCTGTAGTTTTAGGCAGATTTGTCTGAGGATTTTTTTTCATTTATTTATTTTTTTATGGTACTGCATTGTCTCATTTGTGTGAGAACCTGAAAGATTAAATAAATTCTGGGCATGACAATAGACATTGGAGAGGGAAAGAATCTGTTCAATGGGAAGAAACAGTGAGATGTGGAAAAGGACCAAGAAAGAAGGGAAAAAGATATATTCATGTATATATGCAGGGTAGTTTGGGTAATTGTACTGCTAATTTATGCTGGTCTATTGAAAGGAACAGTTAATGCTTAACTTTTAAAAACATTTTTTCTTCTTTTTAATTTCTTCCAACCTGTTTTTCCTTTCTTTTTAATGAATTTTTAAGTTCCTATCTGGCAAACTAAACAACTAATTTGATAATGACATTATGTGATACAACAATCATTGTCAAATTCGTATTACTTTCTTTAATGAAATTTTGGATCATTTATATTTTTTATCATTTTTTTACTCTTTAGTAATAAAAAAATAAAATAACTAGTGTTATAGTCCCATAGCCAAAATAATGAAAAGTGGGTTCTTTGGGTAAAGAAATATGATTAGACTAGGATTGGAAGTCCCATTTGACCTTCAGGGTATATTTTCAAAAGAATTAAACACAATGTATATGTGTATCCCGTGTGTGTAACACCAGGATTTGTCATAGCTAAATCTTGGAAACAACCCAAGTGCCTATCAACTGTGTAACAGGTAAAAAAGATGTGAAAAAAAAAAAAAGATGTGGTATTTTTATATAATGGAGTATTACTCAGATATAAAAAGGACCAACTGGAGACTTTTATGGGTGAATGGATGCAACTTGAGACCATCCTCATAAGTGAAATACATCAGACACAAATGTGTGAACACCATATTTTCTTGGTCCTATGAAAAGCTGAGAGAGAAAATGTGTTCTAAAATGCACTGATACTGTAAAATGGAAGAAACTTCAAAAAGAAAAGGAAACTGGTTCAAGGAGTAGAAGATACAAGAAGGGAAATACAAAAGAAAAAATATATATACAAAAGATAGTTGAAATAGTTATACTACCAATTTCTCTTAATTCATTGAAAAGATAATTTTATGCTAAATTTGCATGATAATCTTTTTTGGTAGTACCAGGAATCAAACTCAGGACCTTGTGCTTTCTGGGCAAGCACTTATTCCACTGAGCTATCTCCCCAGCTCCTTGCAGGATAATTAAATGCTGATATCTCATACACTGAGTAACTAATTTAAAGATAACAAAATGCAGTATATTAACCATTGTTACCCTCCTATTCTGATTATTTGTTTTTCATTTTTTAAAAAATATGATTAGAACAGCATTTCTCAAAATCCATTTCTACATCTACTGTGTCAGAATTCACACCAGATTTAGGGAAGGGACTAAGAAGTTTTTTCTGAGCAAGTTGGCTATGTGACTTTACAAGGCATTGACTTGTGGAGGGAACACCAGACTAGATGCTTCTGAAAGAACTCTTTACTGTCACATAACTTCTTCCTCTTTATTTTTTTTAACCAAAAAACTTAAATAATTTCAATCTGCCCTAGGCCTTTGCTTCCTCATTCATGAATAGAAACCATTGAATTGAATCATCATAGAGACATCTTCCAGTTCAAACTAGTATAACTCATTCTCTCCTCACTTAGTCACCACTACAAAATGGACTATCCAAAGAAGAAGTGATCTCAGAGGATTTACCCAGCAATCTTTGCCTCCTTGCTGTGCTCTGAGAAGCCTAATAACGGCAGAAGCAACAATACCTCTCCTATCATTTCCCCATAGAAGATAAGTAGATAGATAATCCCCACAAAACTGGCCTAAGCCTATTATTTTTAAATTTCAGTCACAAGCTACATGAGCAAAATGCTTCATTTCAAAGTTTGTGTTTTAATCATAAATTACAAAATTCCTAGGACATTCTCAGTGAGAGGACTTAACCATTATAAGCTACAAGTTAACACACAGGAATAGATTGTTGTCCTAAGACAGTGGCATTTGACAGTGAGATAAATGTCAAGGCAAAGTCATTTCAAAGTCTGGCCATTTATCAAAAGTACACATTGAATGGAAGTAGGACACATTTATCAAGCAACTGTTCTTGTAAAAATTTCTGTGTTTCTCATCCTTGCTAATCTATGATTTAGATGCTGTCATTTCACCTGCCAGATGTTTGTGTAGTTAAATGACTTGGGTCACTCTTGTATTATATAACCTTGAATTTGAGTGATTATTGTGCTTAGCTCAAGAAATACTTTATAGTAAAAGGAAAAAGAGAAAGGTAACTGATTTGGCTCAGCTGTAGTTTCTTTCTTCCACTAAGAATATTTTTCTGTGCTTATCTTTAAAGTGACTTAGCCTGATTTGCATTAAAATATATACCTAATAGCTTAGTAGAATAGAAATTCAAATCAAAGTTGAAATGAAGAATTACACTCAAAGCCATTTTAACATATGCATAATCATCCTAATAAATATACTGATTGCTCTGCAAATCTTGCTCCCAACTGGTGTAGATTATTGCTCTATGACTGTAATACTTTTACTTGATATGGACAGCTCTATTGCCACTTATGCCATTTATAAATTAATGTGATAAAGAGACAATTGTTTCCTTAATTTAACAGATCTCCCACCTTCCAGCAATGAATTTAGAATCCATTTAATTCTTAAATCTGTGGGCACACAGAGACCAACTTCTTCCAATGCTCAGTGAATCTCTAGTAATTAGTAAACTGAGAAAACCTGTTAAAAATCACTTTGTAACTCATGCAAAAACATACATTTCTATTCTTCAGAACCATTTGGGCATGGCACTAGTCTGAGAAAAGACGTAATAAAGATATTCTTTATTCCCTACATACTCAAAGCATCTGAGTCTGGTTACATGTTTTTAAATCTTGCTCTATTTCTAGATCTTACGCCCTCACTCTTTCAGTTGTAAGAGTGGCTGAACAGTAGTGGACCCTAGGACAGAATTATCAAAAACATTTTGTTTGTTTATTTCTTGGTGTTTCCTTTTTTCCTTCCTTCCTCATTTCATTGCTTTCTTCACTAAATTATGGGTTCAATAAAACCTAATAGCTGCCATGTGTGAAGTTCTCTATATTAAGATAAAAAATGGATCTGTAAGGCACAGTCTACCCATTGTGAAATTCCTAGCCTAATGAATATATATATATATATATATATATATATATATATATATATATGTGTGTGTGTGTGTGTGTGTGTGTGTATACACACATTATAAGATATTATGGTCTATTTATCTATCTGTGTTTTAGATATGCACATGCATACATACATGTTTAGGTAAGAATAATTCAGTACTACTACGAGTACATGTTTAATTTAGAATTGAGAGAAAGATGAGGAATATCCAGAGTGTAATGCATGTCTAGATTGTAAGCTACCTTGTATATATTGTCAGGAAGTTTTAATTTTATCCTGTGGAGAATAGTAAGTCATGGAAGATTATGAACAAAGGAATAAAAGAATCAGGCCTGCCCACACTGCAGGCATCACAGAAACAAAGTATTACAGCTAGAAAGTCTTTGCTGCACATTGCTTGAAGGACCAGAGTTACTAGAGGTGATATCAAGGTCGTTAGACCCCTGTGAGGTGCTACACTGACACATCTCGGTGAATTATTTACGGATATGAGAGAAAGAAATGACACAAAGATGATTTTGATGTTTTTAGCTTGGGAACAGAATTGTTGGGAAAAGGCTTTGTGATCTGAGTATAAAACTATTTTCACCAGTCTTTATTTTATTGAAATACTAAAACAATATGCTCAAATGCCTTGTGCTTTATTTTTTCTTGTAAAAAAGTATTATAATTATTACTTTATAGAACTGTTATGATAGTTACTCAACATATTATGTGCAATCCTCCTAAGTTTGTTCCTGAAATATAATGTGTTGAACAAATGTTTGTTGCATTTCTTATTAAATTATTATCATTATCATATGACACCATTGTCATCATTCTTATGATGTCTATAATAAATTCCAACAAAGATGATGATTCTGAATGAAAACTGAATGAATCTCCCTTGGATTAACCAAATATTCTAGTCAATTATCTATATGTACATAACAATTTGAACATTTGAAATATAGTTCTGGGAAGAAATGATAGTAAAATAGATTTGGAATTCAACATACACAGCTCATGTCTAGGGTCACACATTAGTTTGGATTGCCTGAGTGTAAGATATAGAGAAGGGAAAAGAGAGTTGAATACAGGTCATTATCCCAAAAAATACCAATTATTATATAATGTATAGAAGATGTGTCTGGCTAGTAGTCTCAAAAGTAAGAGCAGAATGAAGGGATTCAGGTAGATCCACAGAACAGCTAAAAAAAAGTCTCAGGAAGAAAGAAGATAGAAGAAAGTGAATTATCAATATTTTTAAGTATTTGTTTATTTTTAATTTCAAAACAATTGTTGCGAATTTACTAACTTGATAACTGAGAAATAGATTTTTATCCATTCCTTTCACATCTATCAGCCTGTGAAGAAATTGAAAATGTGTTAGAGTGATCAACAGCTTAAAGAACATGAGGCATAACGTTTAGATTTCAGGGGGCCAAGTCCTTCATGGAGAACTGAGGAAATCTCTGTTTTCCGTTACAATCTAATTGGACGCAGGTAGATCTGCTGCTGTTCTGTTATTGATACCTTTCTGAGAGGTGGTTCAGCCAGTGCTGTCCATGGATGGAAGAAAGAAAGCAGGCATGCATATGTAGAGAACCTATAAACTCAACTCAAGAAAAAAGTTATGAAACAAATACAGTAATTACTCTTACTTTATGAGGTTGTTAAAATGTTAAATGTACTGACTTTTCATGAGTCAATACATGCAATGTTCTTAATTTTTTAGTCCTATAAACAGGTACCAGCAAGTTATAAGCCAAACTGTATGTTGGCAATAAGCCATTGAAATTAATGGAAAGATGATTCTGTTCATAGGATTATAACATATGATGGCTAAAAGTCACCTAAATGAGAAACGAGTGAATCTTGTATTCTACATGATTTAGTAAAAAGAGTAAACAAGTTGCTTGAATGAGAATATTGAAAAAAATTTGTACATATAAATATATTATATCTATGTATATTTTGGGGGGAATTTTTTGAGACAGGGTTGTGCTATTAGTTCAGGCTGGCCTTGAACTCACTACATAGGATTGTCTTGAATCTACAGTAATCCTCTCTTTGAGCCTATAGGTGTTGAGATTATAGGTGTGTGCCACCACAGGTGTCAGTTCTAATATTCTTAACTTGAAGCACAACCTCAATATAATGCTTTAAATCTTTTTTTTTTTTTTTCATAACTGGAGATTGAATTTAGGCACTTGCACTTTCCAGGGAAGTGCTTATTCCACCAAGCCATTTCCTTGGCCCCTGAATGCCTTAAATCTTAAAATTTAACTAAACAAGCAAATTTTATCATAAGATAAATTTGAGAAATATGAGCAAATAGTTAATTAAAACAAATTACTAAAGTATATAATAAAAATTATAAAATTTTTCAAATCAGTTTGTAAAATCTCATCATAATTTATGAATAAGTTTGTCACTTATCATTCTAGAAATTTAATATCTACTCTTCCCCTGCTCTTGACTTCTTGCTTTTCATTTTAAACAGAAAAAGAAGATAAACAATGGTTACATTTGAAACATATTAGTAGGCCAGTTACAATAGTTGATACATTGTATATTGTTGTCTTCATATTAGTTAATCCCAATGCAAGATACAGGGATGAGATCCTGTATAAACCACATGGGTATAAAACCTCAAGAAACTAAGAGAAGTTAGCTGTAAACTATCTTTACCTATATCCACTGTTTGTTTATTTATTTATATTTTAGGGGAAAGGTCTACAGGGTGTTCAGGGTCTCATTATTAGCTCAGACTCATAGTGAATAGCCTGTTTACAGCCTCTTAAGAGCTGGAATCATAGGCGTGTACCACCACACCCAGTCTCAATTGCTGTGTCAGCATGCCCCAGGGCCTAGGTATCAAACCTCTGGTCCCTGAGCCCCTGAGCCTGCTTGCAGATGCTTTAATCCCCTGAGCTATTTGGCCGGCTCTTATATCCACTTTAGATTATGACATTCTTTCTTAACTTTAGTACATTTTCTCCAGCAAAAAAAGTGTGTACATGATACCAATAATTGACAACAGTGCTATTGAAACAATATCAGTCAAACAATTAAGGTTACAAAAATACAATGTAATTGAATTTTGCATTTAGTAAAACACTTATAAATAACCAAGAAATTTCAAGTATAGCAGAGGAGCCAACACAGTTCTAGGGACAGAATTCTGACAGCAGGTGTGTCTTATAGGCAGAAACTGACTGCACGTTAGAGGTGCTGTTTTACAAGTAGAAACATCAACTTATCCCTTAAGTGAAGATGTGGACATGCCTGTCTCTAAGAGCAAACTACCTCAGAGGAAGATGTTCCACTGGCCTTGCAAGGAATTCTGTTCCAAGAGGTGTTTATTATGGAAAGGATGAAGCTGAAAAACATGATACAAAGTTAACAATTTATGAAGTTTCACATATTTGCTTAACTATGTTTGTTAATCACTTCCTTATCTTCTGCATTTTAATAAATATCACAGAGTGAAATACTTCTCCAAGGAAAAATTAGTTTTGCTCATGGCAAATCAATTATTTATAAGCTGAAGTTTAGAGGTCATTTTTGGGGCACAGTGTGAGGAGCACGGGACTGCAAATCTGAACATCTGAAAATTTTGTCAGCATGAACAAAACTGAGCAAGACTCACAGTTGATCCTGTTGTTTAGAACATCAAATAAAGCATCTATTTTAAATGATTACTAATACCGCTTCTGTCTCTAAGTTTCTATGGTCATAATTTCTGTAGCAGCCATGGCACAGCTATAGTAATAATAATCAATTTCATGTATTGTTACTGTTTATCTAAGTGCAGTGAAAAATGTTTTCTATGGATTTTTCTATTTAGTACTTGGTTTGACATTATGAAATAAATTCTATTATCAGCTTCATTTTATAAAAATACCTTCACTGGCACACTTTAGATTATAATAATGATGGCATTCATTGTACGGAATTTGTAGCTGTGCACGATGTATCGTGATTATTTTTCCCCTTATTCCCATTCTTCATTTCAATCATTCTTCCCTTCCTTTTTTTTTTTTTTTTTTTTTTTTTTTTTGGTGGTACCAGGGATTGAACTCAGGACCTCGAGCTTTCCAGGCAAGCATTTACTGCACTGAGCTATCTCCCCAGCCCTCTTCCTTTTGTTACTGACCAAAGTTTTCTTTTCAGTTTTTCCCTGTATTCCTATTCCCCTTTCCTCTTCCTTCCCTCCTCCTCCCCATCGCTTGTTGAACTTCCAACTTGAATTTTTTCTTCCCATTTCCTACTATCTATCATTCCCTTATTACCCTTTCATTTTCTCACACCAGAGAAACAGTGCAATATTTAAAGAGGCATGTCAATTTATTTCACTTAAAAGTGTGGTACAAGGTCCATCCATTTACCAAAACTTTCTCAAGTCTATCCGTTTTTAAGGCAGAGTAGCACCCATTGAATCTGAAGCACATTTTGTTTATCCATCTGTTGCTAAGCATTTGGGAGATATCTAAGTTAGTTTTATAAATTGTTCTTCTATAAACATGAGTATGCACATATTGCTGTGGTATGATACTTTTCTTTTATGAAGATACCCTGAAGGGGAATAGCTGGGTAAAGGTGGAACCTCTAGTTTTAGTTTTTTGAGGCATCTCCGTAATGATATCCACATCAGTTGTACCAATTTCTATTCTCAATGGCCATGAAGAAGAGTTGTTTTTTCCCAAGTCTCACAAGCATTTGTCAATGTTTGATTTCTTGGAGACAGCCATGGTTGCTTCAGTGAAATGGAATCTCAGTGTTGTTTCAATTTGCAACTTCTGAGTGCACAGTGATGTTGAACATTTTTTCATATATTTACATACAATTTGCACTTCTTTATCTGAGAAATATCTATTCTATTTATATGACTGCTTTTGGGGTGGGTATTTAAATGTAGGGCTCTGATACCTTTTAATTCTTCATGTATTCTAGATATTGCTCTTTTTTCCTGAGGAATAGTTGGTAAACATTTTCCCCATTCTATGGTTGTCTCTTTACTCTGTTGGCAAGTTTTCTGTTGTGAAAAGCTTTTAATATAATGAGGCCTAAGTTGTTGATTCTTTGTGATATTTCTTGTGCAATCAATATTTTGTTTATAAAGGCTTTGCCTACTCTTATGTCTTCAGGACATCAGATCAAGTGTTTTTGTGTTAATAATTAGATATTTGATCATTACAATTTTAGTTTAGTGTGTGGTGATACTTTTGTGTCTTGGTGTAATCTGTAGCATGTAGAAAGGTAGATTTCCCAGCACAACTTATCAGAAACTCTGTCTTGCTCCCAATGAAAATAATTGCCCTCTTTCTCAAAGATAAGGTGCGTGCATGTGTTTGGAATTGTTACTGCATCTTCTTTTTTTTCCATCATTCACAAAATATGTTTTTGTTTTGTCAGTGGAATGCTATTTTTTTTTCCAGAATTGGGAATTGAACTCAGGCCCTTGTGCTTGCCAGGGAAGTGCTTATTCTACTGAGCCATCTCCCCAGCCCTGGAATGCTATTCTTTTTTAATCATGGTAGCCTTACAGTATAATTTGAAATCAGAGATTGTGATCCTCCTGACTTTCCTTCATTTCCCAACATTGGTTTTGCTACTGTGGGCCTCTTCTGGTTCCATATGAATTTTAATATTACGTTCTCTAGTTCTGTGACATATGCTCCTGGTATTCTGGTTAGGATTGCATTAAATTTACATAACAGTTGTGGAAATATGGCCATTTTCACTATGTTGGTTCTTCCTATTCAAGAACTGGGCATATCTTTCAATTTGATGTCCTTTTCCAGAGCACTTTAGTTTTAATGTAAAGGTCTATTACTTACTTCGTTAGATTTATTCCTAAGTATATCATTTTTCTTGATAGTACTCTGAAATATGTATGTCCATAATTTCTCTCCCAGTAGGTTATTTGTGTACCAAAATGCTATTGATTTTTTGAGTGTTGACTTTGAATACTGCTACAGTACTGAATTTGTTTATTCTTTTGGCAGAGTTTTTAGGCCCTTCTATATAGAGTATCATATCATCCACAAATAATAATTTAACTTTTTCTTGCCCTTAATGCTTTCATTTCTTTCCCTTTGCTAAGCGCTTTAGCTAATGTTTCCAGAGTAATACTGAGTAGGAGTGGTGATAGTGGGTATCCTTGACATGTTTTTAATGTTAGACTGAAACTTTTCAGTTTTCAACAATTAAGTGTGATGTTGGCTGTTGGTTTGTTACACAGGGCTTTTATGATGTTGAGATAAAGATATTGTATTTGAATTTTCTATAATGTTTTACTATAAATGGGTGTTGGATTTGGTCAAATGCTTTTTTTGAATTTATTGATACGATCCTGTGGTTTTGTAGTTGGTTCCATTAATCTATTTGTTGATTTGGGTGTGTTGAAACATCCCTGCATCCCTTTGGATGCTTGGTAGTGGTGTACCATTTTCTTTATGATGTGCTGAATTCTGTTTTCCAGTATTTATTGAGGAGTTATGCACATACTTTTTTTTTTTTGGTTGGATTATTCTCTTTTGTTATCAGAGTAATCCTTGCTTGCAGAATAATTTTGAGAGTTTTGCTTCCCTTTCAATTTTATCAAAGTGTTTGAAGACTATCAGAATCTGGGACTTTTTAAATTACTTGTTCAGTTTCATTGAATGATAGTGGGTTTTTACAATTTTTTTTATCTTTTTGATTCAGGTTGGGTAATTCACATGTATCTAGGAATCTGTTTTTTTTTTTTTTTTTTTTCCTGTGTTTTCTGTATTATTGAAGCACAATTCCTCAAAGTAAGTGTGGTTCTTCTGGATTTCTCCAAGATCCTTTTGATTTTGCTCTTTTCATTCCTAATTGCATGGATGTGAGCATTCCTCCTTTCACTGAAAAGGTTAGCTAAAGCTTTCACTATTTTATTTAATTTTTCAAAGTGCCAACTCTTCAGTTCAGTATCTCCTTGTTTTGTTTCCTTAGTCTCAATTGCATTAAACTTTGCTCTGATCTTTATAATTGCCCCCTTGTAATTACTCTGGATTTAATGTGCCCTTTTTTTCCTAGAAGCTTGAGGATCAACATTAGTTTATTAATTTGAGGACACTCTGATTTGGAAGTTGAAATTTAGCACTACAAATTTCCTTCATAGAGCTGCTTTTATTTTGTGCCATAAGTTCTAGTATGTTGTATTGGCAATATTGTTTAATTGCAGAAAAAATCTAACATCTTTCTTAATTTCACTTGAGACCCATTGGTTGTATAGAGTGATGCCATTTAATTTCTATGTATATGTGTAATTTTTATGGTTCCTTTTCCCTTATTCATGAGATAATTTCAATTCCTTTGCATCTGTTTAAGCATGTTCCATGGGCTAGCAGGGGGCCTATTTTGTAGAAAATACTATGTGCAGCTAAAAAGAACATATATTTCTGTTGTGGAGTAGAACTTTATAGATAATAGACATCTATTTTCAGTTTAAAAATTTGGTTTGGATCTAATATATCTTTTCTGATATTTTATTGAGGTGTATTCGTAACACTGGAGTACTGAGATCCCTGATTATAATTAGTGCTTATTTTGTTGTTTTATGTAGTTGATTGTGTTGATATTTGCTACATATTTATGATTATTATCTCACCCTCCTGGATTATTCCATTAACATGTAGTGACCTTTCTGTCTCTTTAGTCTTGATTAAAATCCCCCTTTTGTGAAAATAAAATAAGCAACTTACTTTTTTTGATGTTCCTGAGGCATGGATTACTTTTTTTTCCAACCTCTGACTTTCGGTCTATGAAATTATTTTTGAGTTAAACATGTTTCCTATAAACATAGGTGTACATATATCATTATTATATGATGTTTTCAGTTCCTTTGGGAAAATTCCCAGCAGGGGGACAGCTGGTTTAAATGGAGTTTCCAGTCCTAGTTTTTTAAGTAGTTTCCACACTGATTTCCATAATGCTGACCCCAGTCTACATTCTCACTAGCAGTAGAGAAGGGTTCCTTTTCCCCCACAGCCTCTCCAACATTTGTTGTTTGTTGATTTCTTTATAATAGTCATTCTTTCTGGGGTAAGATGTTATCTCAGTGTTGTTTTAATTTGCATTTCATGGATGGCTGGTGATGTGGACCATTTTTTTAATATATTTATTTGCTTCTCTAATTTCATCTTCTGAGACTTGTTTGTTCATCTTGGGTGCCCATCGTACTAGGAATAGCTACTTCAAAGACAACAATATGCAATGTATTAACTATTGTAACTGTACTACTCACCTGTTTTGAAATTAGATCATTGTTACTTCTTTCTCAATAAATTAAATATAAAAAATAATAATAAATATATTTCTTATATGCAGCATATTGTTGGATTTTGTTTCTTAATTCAGTTTCCCAGTGAATTTTGTTTCTTTATTCTCCCAATGTATTTGTTTGATTGGTAATCTGATAACATTTGCATTTATAGTCACAACTGATATGTATTAATTTATCCTTGTTATATTATTTTCTAGCTAATATTTTTTCTCTTAGTGGATCCATTCTTTTGTGATTTATGGAATTGTTATCTTCATTGTCTTTTTCTGAACAAAATTTTAGGAGTTCCAGAACTATTAGGAGTGCTGGTTTGGTGGTTATGAATTGCTTCAAATGTTCTTTCTCATAGGAACTCTGTCAATTTTGAAAGATAATTTGATGGTCTACATCAATCTGGTTTGGGAGTTTTATCCTTTTATGGTTTGTAATACCTCAAGCTTTCCTAATTTATGAGTTTATATTGAGAAATCTGCTATGATAGTGATGGGATTTTATTTCATTTTATGGGGGGGGGGCTTTTCTTTTTATGCATTTTTTTCTTTTGTCCACCACCTTTTAATAGTCTATTCTTATGCTGAATTTCAAGAATCTTGTCTGTTATATGCCTTGGTATAATTTTATCTGTTTATGGTTAATTGGAATTCAACATGCTTCAATTCGACTGTACGTCAAATTCTCTCTCCACGTTTAACAAGTTTTCTGCTGCTCTTTCTGTGAACAAGTTGTTATGTTCTTTGGGATGTCTTCTGATTTTTCATCAGTTCCTATCAATGTTATACTACTCTTTGCATCACCTACCAACTTCTCAATGAATTTTTTGTAGTCCCTTTCTAGTTTTTAAGAACTCTTTCAGTTGATGGTCACTAACCACATCTTGTTTTCTAGATCTGATATGTTTGATTCTCCTTTGTATGCTTACAACAGAATTTTAATCTCATGGATGTTTGCCTGAAACTGCTTCATTATTCTTTGATATGTTGGATGTTCTTAATCTCCATAATTGTATTAGCTCTGCTAATTTTTTAAATCTGAATCTACTCTTGATTTACTATCCATGTCATTCATTACGGTCATCATCTCTTAGTTATCTGCAAGACTATTTCTGACACTTTTTTTTTTTCTTCAGACACATTCATCTAATTTGTTCCTATCACTGCTACCATTTCAGAAAGCTTAGCTCTGTGGCTTTTTAATTCATTTAATCTCAGTGCCTTCTAGATTTGCCATGGAAGGGCTGGAGATCTGAGATTACATCTTGTTCCATATCTTCTCATTTTCTATTTTATTTTTTTAAATTTTAATTGTTTCTACATTTATGATTGTAAATTGCTTATGGTAAGTAGTTTTGTTACCAGTACCAGGACCTCTTTAGGACATGACTAATTTTTAGAGGTGATGAGTATAGCTGGCTCTTGATTTTGGAGTCTGTCCCATATCTTGGGTTCTTCAATTTATTAGGGGTGAGATGTTCCTGCCTATTTGTGGCTGCACTTAGTGATTTAGTTGTTTATAACTCCAAGACAATTTCTATATTGACATAAGGAACAATTGTATCACCTTGACTAAAGTAGTACAATCAATGTTAATGGTAACAACAAATACAGACTAGAAAATAAAAGTCATTTCCCACCCTTAACTATAGGCACAGAATCTATGAATATAGATTAAAATCTGAAAATGAACAAAAAATTATATGAAGTAAACATTCCCTCAGTAAAGTGATTTTACTCTCAGGGGAGAAAAATTAAAAGTGACAAGAGAAAAAGTAGAGAAACAGAAAAAGAAAAGGATCAGAAGCAATACTCAGGACAACATAAGATTACTGAAGCTTTGGTAAACTATTGAAGATAAGAGGGAAAGTAAGAGGAGAAAAAAATCAAGACACAAAACAAAAAATCAAAAATGATGTTCACATTTATGACAAAAAGGCTATCAAGTTAAAAGAAAAAGAAAAACAGATTTTCTTGTGATTTCAAACCTGTAGATATCTTCCTGGATCTACAGTTTTATGGTACTATCTAGTTCAGGGCATGTCTTTGTTGTCCCTGGCAGACAAAAGAGGCCTGTGGACCCCAGATTCATGCTGTATGATCCCAGCATGTGTGTATCAGATTAGGGTGGAGCACTGGATAATCCTAGCAAGCCTACAGTAGAAATGGGGTGGAATGCTGATTCTGGTGATTTTAACTCTGCGGAAGTTCAGGCTAATCTTGGCCTCTGGATGTAGGAGTGCAGTCTGAATTTTTCAGCCTGTAATATTCTGAGTATCTCTGGCCAACCATTTCTCCTGTGGTTGTGTGTACACAGTCACTAGGAGCCCCGAGATTCAGCCACCCTCTATGGTTGCTCTGAGAGCCGGTTTTAGTGGATCCCTTCCCAAAATGGCACCTGGTCAAGCCCCTCTTTAGGACTGCAGTCACACATCATGTACAACAGATGACCTTCCTACCTTAGTGTGGTTTAATCTAGTTAAAGCACTATACAATACTCCAACCGACAGTAAGAAAATAACACATGCCTTGTGCCTTGAATGAAACATGCACATTATTTCTACCTGCATATGGTATAAAATAGAAATGAGATATTTTATAGAGAAGGTGAGATTTCAGCTACTCTTGAGAAAAAATGGAAAAGATGAAAGATGGAAAATATGATAAACATTCATGTCAAGTAGAGAACTAAAATCTATGAACACTAAAATCTGGATTGTAAGAAATGTAGGTTCTTAATGTGAATACTGAGGTCAAGGGAGAGAATTGATTGCGCATCCTCAATAAGTAGCTATCAGTTAAGAGCTTAGCACACCATGACAAGAAGACCTAGAAGAGAAGAGGATAGAGGGACAGTGGGAGGGTACAGAACCATTAAAGGGGCTGGTGGGAAGACAAGCTGATAAGGTGTCCCAGGCGGTTCCTTCTGACACCGATTCCACCTTTATGTTGACTCTATTTCTGGTGCTACCTTTTCTTAGTGGTGTAACCTTGAACAAGCTTTATCTTGGCACGTCTACCTTCTGTGTAACAAGATTTTGAAAGATAGAGATTAAATCATTCATTCCCATCCTGGGTTTCCCAAGGTAGTAATGGATGGAGTTCTTAAAATTAAATTAAAATTCCATTTAAATTTTCAAAACTACAAAGCAACATTGTATGCATTGTAGCCTGTTTACAGATTCAGACTTTATTATTTGCGATTTACAAAATGCAAGAATCCTTACTAATGAAAGTACTACAATTTATTAGCACAGATGCTTAGTAGAATCCCATCTACTTCTAAAAACTAATTAGGGCATTATTTCAATGAATTTTTGCACTACCTGGTTTATAACCCAAGCCTGACAATGCATTCTGCTCCACTACTATATTCTGACCTTTCATGCAGTCTTACAAACAAAATGTGAAGAAAATGTGATTTTTTGTTTGCTTGTTTCACAATAAGATACACCATTTAGCATCAGAATTACATCTTAAAAGAAAAGCAAACTGCAAAATAAAGTAAGCTTGAGTAGTGGCCATGAATTCCCTGAATGAATTTGTTAAAATAGGGGTCAGGGTTTTAGCTATAAATCTCTTAGAAGGAGCTAAAGTTAGCTTTTTGGCATTTTACTTTTTCCTTTTACAAAAGATACAATAATAACTGCTCTTGCCTTCTACTTAATGGAAATTTCCTAAAGAATATTTAAACCATATTTTTCTTTCTGTTTTCAAAACTGAGTCACTTAAAAAACAGTGTCATCAGAAACAATATTTTTCAGAATAAAATATGTTCTCTAAATAAATTCATTTGTTGAATCAATCAAACATTTAATTGCATAAAATATAACCATATATCAGTTAATTTTCTCTCTATGCATGCATACACATGTATTTTTCTGCCAATGTTAAGAACCTCTTTATTAGTAGAAAGCTTCTACATCATATGAATCAGAAATACAGCAAATGTTGGTTGTTGATCAGTTTCATTTTTCTGTCTTCTTTTTTTGTATCAGGAATTAAACTCCTTTTCCAGGCCAGTGCTGTGCTGCTTCACTATATCTCCATCCCTATAAAGCATTTTTTTTTGTGTGATAGAACCAGGGACTGAACTCAGGCCCTTGCACTTGTCAGGGAAGTGCTTATTCCACTGAGCCACCTCCCTGGCCCCTAAAGCATTTTTTAATAGTTGGGAAATAACCAAGGCTCCAAGACCACTTGGATTATTGACCATCATTTGATGCCAAGAAAACTGAAAAATGCATGGGATCTGGATTTGAACTATTTATGCTTTGATATAGAGCATCTGGAGGAAACTGATACAAATTCTGTATGGAGATATGAATCCCATTTCTCATGCATTAGTGTTTCCTCCTTACCGAACCTTGTGCATGTCATTCATGTTGCTGTATGTTGAAAGGAGCATTAATGGGCCAGATATTGTATAGACAGAGGATTCTTATGAATGTACAACTAAATCTGATAGAAATTAGTACACCCTTTAAACTTTAAAGGTTCCAGTTTTATAGTCCATCAGCTCAATATTAATTTCAGTTAGCAGAGTCCTTGAACTTCTTATCAACTTAGTTCACTGACTGACTTAATAATGGGTGAGTGGAAGAAGCGAGTAGCATTGTAAAGTGTGTTACATATATCAAGTTAAGTATATGGACAGCATCACTTTTCACCTTCTAATCTTTTACAGTAGCATTAACAAATATAGCCCCAAAAGCCTGGTGATAGAGAAACCTTTGTTGTTCTATCTTTAACATACCAGTACAGGGCACACAGGCTGTACCACTCAAATTGGGTCACTATCAATAATGCGATGACTGGTCCAGTGGTCTGCAGTGAGCTGAGTCATGCCAGTGAGTCTCTTGTGGATGACATTTCCACGCTCAGATGTCCAGTTTCCTTTCATTAGGAACATATATTTCATAAAGCTTTTATATTTGCTGTGTCTAACACCAAATGGTATTGTTTAAAATTGATATTGAGATTTCAAGAAAAAATATTTTCACATGGGGTCTGAAGATTAAAAAATTCATAGGGTTATTAAGATCTCTTTAGAAAAGAAGGACAGCAGATTCACTCCATAGAAGGTTTTGCTGAAACCTTATCTGGCTGGTTTCAGCTGGCCAGATAGCTCAGCCCACTAAAGCACCTGTTTAGGCAGGCCCAGGGACTGGGGTTCTATCCTCCCTGTATGCTATGCCGGCCCCACCCCCAGGCACAATAGGTTGGCAACTGAAACTGGACGTGTCGGGTTACGCCTGTAATCCCAGTGCTTTGGACGCTACAAACAGGAGGATCACTATGAGTCTGATCTGTGCAGTGAGACCCTGTAGACTCTATACTAAATACAGTAAAAAGAAAAAGGTCTCACTGGTGACCTAGAATTTACCCAAAAGCTTCCAAAGGGCTGCTGAATTAATTTATACCACGTTGTGAATATAAATTCCAGCCTTTCTTTATCCAAGGAGATAAATAGCTGCAACCTTGTGCCAGTTTCCACCTAAAATTTAGGGGTATTGTAAGAATATATTTAGACCTTTGTGGCATGGAAATAGAACTAGAAGAGTAATTAAGCTCTTTTAGTTTGAAGAAATTAATTGCTGAGACAAATATAGGTGACTATGCATAGATTTTTGTCATCTAATTTGGTTTTATATACATGTTTTTTTTTTTAATGGTATCTAAGGATCTGCTTTATTTAACGGAAACAACCATCTTCAAATATTTTGCCTGAGATGAGAAAAAATTTACAACTTAAGAAATATGCATTCCCACATATAAGATGATGGTGATGATGGCAGTTGATATAGAGAACCCTTCCTCATCTCAATCCAGGAAGTTCATACTTATAATCCCTTGGAAAAGTTACTGGAATCCCATAGAGTTAATTCCACTGTGCCACTCCAATGCAACCCATGGTGTAAAGTTTGTGGGGAATCAAGCGGGTCCTGAGTCAAGCTAGGATGATAGTTAACCAGAAAAAAGGCCTTGAACCAGGACCAAACCTGGATTTTATTAATTTGTGAAGAAGAGTAGTTTCGAGTTGAGAGACCATAAGAATGGAAGTAGTTGAGTGCAGTGGCCTCAGCTAGTAGGAGGCTTGAAGTCACCTCTGCAGAGAGTATCTAATGTTTTGGGGACCGTGCTTCCACTCTGATGTGTAATATGTCCAGCCCCAGGAAGTCATAGCTTCTTGACTTAAGGCTCAGTTCCAGCTGATGGCATGGAGCACTATATTGCCTCACTTGTGGCTTTTGGGAGCTGTGGGTCAGGGTAATGCTGACCTATCATCTTTGCTTCAAAGAGTACACATCAACACCTTAGTTGGACTGATACTCATTGCTTAAAGCCAATCAAAGGCAAAAAGAAAAGTCCTGTACATATCAATACATGGAAATAGGGTCACATTCAGCCAAAATGGAGACAATTGCTCCTTCTTCAAGGAGAGTTGCCCAGGTGATACTCCATAAGTTTTGTTTTACATTTCTTACTTTTATTAATATGTGTAATCTGGATAAATACTGCTTAGAATTTTTTAATTAATATGTGTTTATTTGTTTGCAATACTGAGGATTGAACCCGGGGTCTTAAATGTATTAGGCAAGTGTTCCACCACTGAGTCCATCGCTAGCCCACTGTATTTTGAGATAGGGTTTTATTCAGTTTCCAAGGCTGGACTTGCACATGTGGTACTCATGCCTCGGCCTCGTTAGTAGTTAAGATTACAGCATGCAACCACCATACCTGGTTTCTCTTGTTGTCTTATGTATGGCCTGTCATCATTCTGTGATTACTGGAAAAGTTTCTGTGCCTTCTATCAATAGGCTGTAACTTAGAATTTTTGTAATGTTTGTAATTTCAATTTTTTTAAATAAATCCTCATTACTTGAGTACTTGATCTGTAAAATTTTCCCACTGTGATTGTGTTTCTATATTCTAAGTTCTTCTGTCTTCTTTTTTCTTTATTGTATAGATTCACATTTTCTTTGTGATTTATTCTTTAAAATAATATTTCCTATTATAACCACAAAATTGTGTATTGAGTGAGGAATATCCAAGGAGCTTCTTTTCTTCTCTTACTGAATTTCTGTAGTCAAATACTCTGCCACTCAGCTAGACCCCTAACATCTAATTTCTAATAGAGTGATTTCATATTCAGAAGAAGTATGTAAAAGCAGCTTGTTGCTATACATCTTGTCATGATTTTTGTCATTATTAAGAGAATACAAAACACTGAAGCATAATTAGAAATAATAACAGAGTTTCACCAAATGAAAATAATAAGACTCAACAATGATTATTACACTGAATAATGTTGCCTTCAAATTAAATTAGATTACCAGATATAAGCACGAAAAGTTGGTAAATAAAAAAAATATAAGAAATTAAGAAGAATGAAAAAAATTAAGCATTACCCGTTCCTTTCAGTAAACCAACAGAAACTATCAGTACAATTATGCAGGCTATCCTGCATAGATGCATAAATATGTATGTGTTTCCTCTCCTTTCTTTCTTTTGTCAGTTTCCTCATTCCTTTTGCTTCTTTTTTGTTTTATATCTTACTGAAGGCAAATTCTGACACTGGGTCAAGTTTCACTGTGGCTCTGGAATTCCCCTCCTGAATGTTCTTTCTTTTTTTTGGATTTTTTTTTGTTTTATTTTTTTTTTTATTTTTGCTTCATTGAAGTACAAATATCAATGATACAGTTTTAAGATACCTTGACAAGATGGATTTGATAAATTAATACATTGAAAACTGTTTTCATAATGTTTTGGTATCATAGAAGGTGCATACATGATATTATACTTACAGATATTATTATAGCATATGTCTCTTATCAGTAAAGAAAGAGAGTGTAGCTATTTGCATATCTTATTTTTTATACCTGAATTACATCACAGATTCAATAATTAATACTTTCTACCTTGTTATTTTCCTAGTGGTTCTCCATAGTACTAGAAGCTGACATAATATCCTGTCCAACCACCATTAGTGCAAATCTTGCCTCTCATAGGATTATGTACAAGCACAGCGTTATCTATCCCAACTGCACTGTCTATACACACACATCATGATTCTTCCTTTCCATACCCCTTCCTTTGTGCTACATCCATCTACAATGGATGGGCACTCCATTATCATTCAACTAACTTAGGTACTTGAACTCAACAACACAATCCAACACAGTCCAGCATTCCACAACAATAGTGAGTTATTCTAAGAAGTTGTCAATCATAGCCATTTACAGCTCAGCTTAATATTATGGCGCCACGATGTATACTACATTTTTATACTTTTCTGCTGGATGGTTAAGACCTAGATAGATCAAGACTTGTATACCAACACATGTACTTTATGTTTCTTATGAGGTCAGTGAAGTCCCCTCGGCGGGGGGGACTTCACTACAAGGTACAGGGACCTTGTAGTCCTGTACCTTATTCTGTAGATCCTTTGTCTGTGTCATCCATGTGGATGAGTCATGGCCAATGCTTGACCAGTTTGCTCTCTGTGAGAGTCTGAGAGAAAGTTTTTTCTGTATATGACTCTCCCCAGGTACACTATAGAACTTCAATCTCTTTCCTTTGTGGCTCCATAATCTCCTTGTTCAGAAAATTTGGAGCTCACCTGAGTTTCATGATGTTGCAGTACAGGTTCTCCTATGTCCTGAGTCTTCACTGACCTTGAAAGGCTAGGGCCAAAATGTTGGCTGGCCTTGTGGCTCTTCTATTTCTCCAACTCTGACTTGTGATCTTAGGTTGTTAACAATTGAGAAGAAAAGCTGATTAGTATCCTGCAGCATATGCCATTCACTTTGTCTTATCAGACTCAATTGATTTTAGTTCTTGTACGTATCCTTTGTATTTCTGCTTTTCGCTTCTTATGCTAGGGAGACTATATGATATTTACACATGTGTGTCTGGTTTATTTCACTTATGAGTATATGTTCCAGTGGCATCCACTTCAATATAAATACTTCAAGCATATCATTCTTAATAGCTGAGTAATACTCCATTATATCAAAATACCACATCTTTTTCAACCATTCCTCATGTGATGGACATCTTGGTTGTTTCCAGGATTTTGCTATCACACATTGTGCTGCTATAAACGTAGGTGCACATAAATCACTATGATACAATGTTTTCAGATCCTTTGGGAAAATTCCTAGTAGAGGGATAGCCAGCTTGAATGGGATTTCCAGTCCCACTCTTTTGAGGAGTCTCCACACTGACCTCCACAATGATTTTACCAGTTTACATTCCCACCAGCAGTGGAGAAGTGTTCCCTTTTCTCCACAACCTCTCCAACATTTGTTGTTGGTTGATTTCCTTATGATAGCCATTCTTTCTGGAGTGAGATGGTATCTCAGTGTTGTTTTTATTTGCATTTCATGGATGACTAGCGATGTGGAGCATTTTTCCATATATTTATTCACTTCTTTAATTTCGTCCTCTGAGAAGTGTGTATTCATCTCAGATGCCCATTTCTGAATTGCATCTTTATTTTACTTTATTTTATTCTATTTATTTATTTATTTATTTATTTATTATTTTATTGAAGTACAAATATCAATCAGACAGTTTGAAGACACCTTAACAAGGCAGACAACGGAGTGCCCACTTTTGACAGGTGTAGACAAAGGAAGGGTTGTAGAAAGAAAAAATCATCCTGTGTGTATATAGACAGTACAGTTGGGATAGATAATGCTGTGCTTCTACATAATTCTATGAGAGGCAAGATCTGCACTATTGGTGGTGGGACAGGATATTATGTCGGCTTTTAGTGCTATGGTCATCCACTAGGTAATTAATTATTGAATCTTTGATATAATTCAGCTACATAAAGACCTGTAAATATAATATCATGTATGCACCTTGTACAATACCAAAACGTTATGAAAACAGTTTGCAATGTATTATTTCATCGACTCTGTATGGTTATGGTGTTTTGAAACTGTCTGATTGACATTTGTATTTCAATAAAATAAAAATAAATGAAAAAAAAATAAATAAAATAAATAAATAAAAAAAAGATAAATTAATACATTGCAAACTGTTTTCATAATGTTTTGGTATCGTACAAGGTGCATACATGATATTGCATTTACAGATATTATTTTAGCAGATGTCTCTTATCAGTAATGTAAGAATGTAGCTGCTTACTTATCTTATTTTTTATGCATGAATTATATCAAAAATTCAATAATTATTTTCCTAGTGGATGACCATAGTGCTAGAAGCCAACATAATATCCTGTCCAACAACCATTAGTGCAGATCTTGCCTCTCATAGGATTATGTAGAAGCACAATGTTATCTATCCCAACTGTACTGTCTATACACACACATCGTGATGTTTTCTTTTTATACTCCTTCCTTTGTCTACACCTGTCAAAGGTGGGCACTCCATTGTCATTCAACTAACTTAGGTTCTTGAACTCGCCACCACAGTCCAGCATTCCACAAAAATAGTGAGTTATTCAAAGAAGTTGTCGACCATAGCCATTTACAGCTCAGCTTAATATTATGGCCCCACGATGTATACTTCATATTTATACTTTTCTGGTGGATGGTTAAGACCTAGATAGATCAAGACTTATATACCAACACATGAACTCTATATTTTTTATGTGGTCAGTGAAGTACTCTCAGGGTTTATCTTGTAGTCCTGTACATTATTCTGTAGGTCCTTTGTCTGTGTCATCCATGTGGATGAGTCATGGCCAATGCTTGACAAGTTTGCTCTCTGTGAGAGATTGAGAGAAAGTTTTCTCTCCATGTGACCCTCCCCAGGCACACTATAGAATTTCAATCTCTTTCCTCTATGGCTCCATAATCTCATTGTTCAGAAAATTTGGAGCTCACCTGAGTTTCATGATGTTGCAGTACAGGTTCTCCTATGTCCTGAGTCTTCGCTGACCTTGAAAGGCCAAAATGTTGGCTGGCCTTGTGGCTCTTCTATTTCTCCAACTCTGACTTGTGATCTTAGGTTGTTAACCATCGAGAAGAAAAGCTGATTAGTATCCTGCAGCATATGCCATTCACTTTGCCTTATCTGACTCATTTGATTTTAGTTGTTGCACATTTCCTTTTGTATTTCTGCTTTTCGCTTCTTATACTAGGGAGACTATATGATATTTACACATGTGTGTCTGGTTTATTTCACTTATGAGTATATGTTCAAGTGGCATCTACTTCAGTATAAATGCTTCAAACTTATCATTCTTAATAGCTGAGTAATACTCCATTATATAGAAATACCACATCTTTTTCAACCATTCTTCATGTGATGGACATCTTGGTTGTTTCCAAGATTTTGCTATCACACATTG
>PVKA01027273.1:0-30724 GCA_004027165.1 Ctenomys sociabilis
AAAAGTATAAAAATGAAGTATACATCGTGAGCCCATAATATTAAGCTGAGCTGTAAATGGATATGGTCGACAATTTCTTTGAATAACTCCCTATGGTTGCAGAATGCTGGACTGTGTTGGATTGTGGTGTCGAGTTCAAGCACCTAAGGTAGTTGAATGTCAACAGAGTGCCCACTTTTGACAGGTGTAGACAAAGGAAAGGTTGTAGAAAGAAAAAATCATGTGTGTGTATAGACAGTACAGTTGGGATAGATAACTCTGTGCTTCTACATAATTCTATGAGAGGCAAGATCTGCACTAATGGTGGTTGGACAGGATATTATGTCGGCTTTTAGTGCTATGGTCATCCACTAGGTAAATAATTATTCAATCTTTGATATAATTCAGCTGTACAAAAACCTGTAAATGTAATATCATGTATGCACCTTGTACAATACCAAAACATTATGAAAACAGTTTGCAATGTATTATTTCATCGACTCTGTATGGTTATGGTGTTTTGAAACTGTCTGATTGACATTTGTATTTCAATAAAATAAAAATAAATGGAAAAAAAAAAAGAAGAAGTTTTAAGGGCTGACCAGATAGTTCAGCAGACTAAAGTGCCTGCATAGGCAGAGCACAGCAGCTAAGGTTTGATCCCCACCCGTGGTGTGCACTGAGACAGGGATTGGGACTGGGGCGGGTGGTGTGCACCTGTAATCCCAGCTCTTGGGAGAGGAAAATCACTAGGAGTCCAATCTATGTAGTGACAGCCTATAGACCCTGTAATAAAATACAAAAAAAAAAAAAAAAAAGTTTTAAAGAAATCATATTCTTGGGCTGGGGGGATAGCTCAGTATAATACACTTGCCTGGCAAGCACAACAACCTGAGTTCAATCCCTGGTTCTGCGAAAGAAAAGAAAAGATCATATTTTTACCCCACAGAAATAATTCATAGCACTCACTTTCTTCTTTCTAGGCCCGCTGTGTGTGTGCACATGAGTGTGCATGTGCAGTTTCAGGATATAATTTAAATTATGTGAGGCAACATGCAATATATGTAGTTGACCCTGTTAACTTTTATATCAATTGGATTATCTAGTGGATTTTCTTAAAAACAAGAAAAGTAAATGAACTAAATAATACCTTTGGATTTTTAAGATACATATGCTTATGGACATTGTTTTCAGGTATGTAGTGTAGTAAATAAGTATAATACTTATTTATGTGGGGCCCAGGAGATGGCTCAGCAGAATAAGTGCTTCCCTGACAAGTGCAAGGCCTGAGTTCAATCCCCAGTTCTGCAAAAAAAAAAAAAAAAACTTAATTATGCTATTTTTTTGTCTTATTTGGGAAAATTTTTATTACCCTACAATGTACCTTAATTTCCAAGTATACAATTTTGTCCCCAATCAATGAGGGAATTTAGGGTCGGGGAGATGGCTTAGTGGATTAAGCACTTTCTTGCAAGTGCAAGGGCCTGAGTTCAATCCCCAGCTCCACAAAAAATAAATAAATAAATAAAATGTAGTATTCACATACAACCTATCAACAATATATAAGTGCTCTTTTTTAAAAAAATGAGGGAATTTAGATAGTATTTGAAATTTTATTTTGCGAAGTAATTTTAAATTTTATTTAAGGTTTTAATATGCTTACATGTGAAAATTAAAATGCTATTTGCAAAACAAGTTCACTGAATTTTATAACAGAAAATAAGTGTTTCATTTTTTCCCCTTTTTCTCTAGCTCAACTGAGAAGTCATTTCCTTGGAGATCAGCAGGTATGTTTTTTATCTTATAAAAAATGTCTTACATCTATACATAAAAACAATGATTTAGCCTACTCTTTAATTTACTGTCTCTTAGCGAGGCTCTGAGGGTGGTAATAGTGAGCTACTCTGAGAGAGTGGTTCTGACTATGCTTAATTTTTAGCACAACTAAATATACTTGCCTATGTGAACTATGAGGAAAGTATTGGGCAGCATTTTTTTTGTTTCTTCAGACAGGGTCTCACTGTAGCTCCGGTTGTCCTTGAACTCCCTGTGTTGCCCACACTGGCCTCACAGTTGCAGCAGCCCTCCCTCCTCAGCCTTCCAAGTGTACCACCACACCCAGGATAGGACAACAACATTTTAATACCAACTGTATAGCTGAAAAAGTTTTCCCATTATAAGAAAGCAGGGCTTTCAAACATGTTGTTGCACAATCAGGAATGCTAAAAAGTCACATTTACAAGTGAGGTCTTTTCATTGTGATTCTCATACTCAGAAGGGTTGTTTAAAATACTCATTTTCTTTATGTGTTCTCATGTAGGGAATCAGTAGCTCCTACTTTGATAGTCTACTGTTGCCTGGAAGCTTTCAGTGTAATCTCTGCCTCTTTTACCCTTAATTCTCCATATACGAAGGATAAATTCCATCGGGCAGCCATTGTCACAAATATTAGATGTCTTCATACTCCTTCTACATTCAGTGATTGTTCATGCGCATTCAAGCACGCGCGCCAATGCTGGGCACAAGTCGCGGATCGCCACAGCAAGCATGCAGCTGTCCCCTCCCCTGTGCCCTCCTGTGGAGCATACAGCACAAAGGAAAGTGCCAGCAGGGTTACATACACATGCTGGACTCTGGGGTAGACCTTGATGTCTGAATACCTTGGGACTTTTCAAACAAGGAATGAAATGAGGGAAACTTAAACCACCAAATACCTAGTCTCTAAAGATTCCAGGACTATCAAGGGCATAAAAGGTACTCTCCTGTTTTATGAGAACCTATGCCCAAGGAATGCAGTGTCCAAACTGCTGATGTAGCCAGGACATGTGAAAGCTGCCTAACCACAAGACTTAGAAACATCAGTTTTATACAAGGAAAGATGTACCATTAAATAATACAAGGTGAACTTCAAACTAAACACTATGTGAGGAGTCTTGTTACAAATGGACAGCCCACTTCATCAATAGCCATGCAGAGAAGAGCTGCCTGGAGCCCACCTGGCCCACCAGAGTAGCCAAGCTGTAGAGAGGGTATTGTTATTGGGCAGTAGAAGGTACAATGGAAATGTCATATGAGAGCATATAAAACTGTTTGGGAGGTGATTAAGATGTGTAAAGGCTAGAGGACTCGTGGGTCAAATTTATAAGTACTGAAGACACTGAAATTCCCACCAACAAAACTCATGTAACTTTACCCTGAAGAGTAATTTCTGAATTTTGAACTGGAAGGAAGAAAAAATTGGAGGCAAGAAAGACCAACTGAAAGCTTACTGTAGAGCTTAGTGTGTGGAAGCTGGCCTAGGCAGTTCCTATGATTTGGAGGCTGGTTTGGGGCCAGAGGAAGAAAACGATAACTCGACGATTTGAGTGTAGGACAGGAGTGACCCTGTTGAAACAACTGGGAGTGTCCCAGGAAGCACTGGTTTGAGAGGTTCCCTATGTACAGTTCAGGATGTGTTGGGTTTGAGATGGTGAAAACAAATCAAGGGAAAGCATGCCATAAGCATTTTTTGAATGTGATTACTAAAGAAAACCTTTACTGTGAAGGAAAACTCTTAGTAAACTGATAGTTCCATGTAAATCGATACTTAATTATTTAGATAAGGCGTGTGGGCCCGCATGATTGTGGATAAGAAATGACTGGGTTAGACAGCAAGACCAGCACTCGGGCGAGCAGTCAGTGGGAGAAAAGAGCTGCTGCTCTTTTATTCCCAGAGGAAATAAGAATCAAAGCCAGACAGAGGGAGTCAGTTGAGAGGCAGTGTTGTTCCTCCACCTTGTCCCAAGGTGCCTCTGCAAAGGTAGAAGTGTGCCTGCTTTTTTATTGAAGTTTTCCAATGACTCTGGCTGGTAGACTGTAGCCATCCACCCCTGAGCGTGTATGTGCATACAAGAGTCGCTAATAAATGTTGCTTCACGCACTTAAAGGAATGTCTGAGTGCACACATGTGCAGCCAAGTTTCACACCTTTGGAAAATGCTTTTCCCCCTCTGCGTTGGTCCCTAAAAAATGCCAGATCCTTAGCCAGTCTAGAAATGCACCTAATGAATCAATAAGGTGAATAGGTTAATTTAGCAACTATACATATTTTTAAAACGTTCAGGATTTTTGTCATAGCCAGGTAGCACACGTGCTGTGTGCTTAGTGTTTTTCATAAAATTAATTTGTCAAAACACTTATTTTTCTTCACTCTAATAGGCTATGTAATCCGTTTCTGCATGTATTAAGTACGGAAAGATAAATGAAGTATGTATTAGGCAAACATCAAGTATATTTTAAATTAAATACACAATGATTAAATTGCACCCAAATAATTCCCTAAGTACATTAGTGGTAAGAGGTACTATGTTGATGTGTTTTTTTCTTAAATTTGCCTGCTTTTCATCTATTCTTATGATATCTACCTGAAAACTATTACAGTAAGGTATGGTTACTGTAACCATATATTTATGGTTAACTATAACCATGATGTACTTAGAAGGGCAGAAAAATTGAAGACCAAATCAGTGAATGAAAGAGTACTATCTCATTTCTTTCATGTTTCTTTTTGTAGTAGACACGGATGGATGCCCTTTACAAGTTGTGGTCTTACCAGGATAGCAGTTTTGCTGCTACTTCTTACTATAAAGCTTAATGTTTTTCTTTGTATTATGTGTGCAGAAGTACAAAATGTAGCATAAAATTCAGGCTGGTTTGGAATTCGACAGTCCTACTTAGGACGGGCCCCAGGTGGCATCAATGTGAAAAGCAAAAATATTTAAAAGGAGCACAGTCCTAGGCTAGGACTTGACAAAGGCAAGTCTTTAAGGTTTCCTGTACAAGAAAGAACCACACAAAAGAAGTTAAGATTACAGGTCTGTTATTGTTCTTGTTTTTCTTTGCATTTTGAACATTTACTTGCTGACAATTTCTCTGCTTTTTTTTTTCTCCCTTTAAAAACGTTTTACAAATTTCTTTTGAAAAACTCCGCTCTCAGCAAGAACTGAAGCGCTGGCTTGAACACTGCCCGGGGAGATCCCTGCCTGCTCTGGTGTCTTGGGGATGTTACATGTTGTGGAAATGCCAGAAACTGAGTCCAGATGCTAGAATTCCTTTCTGACTTACTACATCATCCTTTTCTAAGAAAGAACTGTAAATGCCCTAGGCAGAGATTTCCATTGCTTTATAATTTGGTTCAGGAGAATCCAGCTTGCTTGTTTCTTGGGTGGTTAGTTTTTTAGACTGTGCTGGGGATGGTGGGCTGTTGGAGAATAAAAAGCCAAACTTTTAAGTGTGGCAGCTGAAAGAATTGCTTCCTGAAGAGCGAGGAAGAGCTGCCTAGGCTCCCACATTCTTCTCTCCGTGTGTGTTACTTGCAGTTTCACTTGATCTTTACCTTGCCTCTTCCCCAGTCTTTTCAGTATTTTGCATTTTCTAGCTTGCAGATGTTATGTATCTGCTTTCTGAAATGTAAGAGGACAACTTTTTGTGTTTTATGAGGAGTGAAGTTACTGTTTTGCATCTCCGCTGCATTTCTTCCTTAGCCTTGTGTTTCTAATAACCTTGTTTTCTCTGCTCAAAAAGGAGTTCAGAGGCCGGGTCTTCTGCTGCCGTCTGTTTGCTTTATTTGTGCTTTTTTTTTTATTGCTCACTCCTTATTTCTTACAGTGTTTCACATGTATCTAAACTTCTATTCCTTTAAAGTTTGAGGTATTTCTATTTTCTGTAATTTCTGTTCAAAAAATACATATGGAATAGACAATGAGCATCAGAATATGCAAAACGTGTAGCAAAAGTAATGCCTGAGGGGAGTGACAGTGCAGATGTACTCTTCATGGTGAAGTGTACTGTATAGAATAGAAACCCAGGGATGTACTAGGATTTTTGTTTGTTTTAGTTTTTGGTTTTCTTTTGCAATCCTAGATATTGGACCCAGGCTTCACAGGTGCTGACTAGGCACCCCACCAGTGAACACATTCCCCTTAAGGGGGAAAAACACACCAATTTAGTCCTGAACATAGCTGTATCTATGTGTGCTGCCCACCAGGAAGGAGGCAAGTATATGTTAAAGCCAACGATCGAGTCCTTTTGTCAAAGTGATTGTTGGTTGGTGCTTAAATTTTCCAACCATGTCCTGCAAAGTGAAATTTGCTGCCAGTCACAATTTCAGCTTTCCTGTGTGGGGAATGGGAGATTACTATCATTTGGGAAGTTGCCAAATTGAGTACTTCTTGCAAAGCACAGGGGGGAGAAATTGGCTTCCTCCTCCCCTTTTGTGCAGATCAGACCAGCAGCATCCCACACTGCTGAGCTGGGAGATGGAGAACTGCCCCACCCACCTGTTGTTTTTAACACTGACGCGATTCCAAGAAGAAAATGTGTGCAGACTCGGTTAGTTTAACTAAGGGATGGGTCCCAGTACTCGTCAGTAAGAAACTGAGCAAACCAAAAATGAGGAGTCTGATAAAGCAATCAGTTAGCAAAAGACACGATATTAAAAGTGGGACAAGTTTTTGGTTTGCCCAGAAGGCATTAGGGATTAATAGATTTGATGAATAGGGGAGAAAGCATGAACAATTCCATGCAGAAAAGAGTTTTGAAGACTGACAGTAAATGTAGACAGGAAGGAAGATTGCATTAAAATAGAAAATTTAAACTATTTCCCTTCACAGTAATACATTTAGTGTATAACATGCTCAAATGCCATAATTTTAAACTTGCTATCTATGTTAAAATGTTTTACACTGGCATAGTAGTTATAGATACTGCTAAATCATATGACTAGGGCCAGCCAAAGAGCTCAGAGGATCAAAATGCCTGCAAGCAGGCTCGGGGGCTGAGGCCTGCTGTGCCAGCGATTGAGACTGGGCGTGGTGGCATGCGCCTGTACTCCCAGCACTTGGGAGGCTGCAAACAGGAGAAGCACTGCAGGTCTGATCTAATAGTGAGGCCTGGAACATCCTGTAGACCCTTCCCTAGAATGCAGGAAAAAGATAAATAAATAAACTTTAAGACAGGGAGTTAGTTTTTCTATTATATATTTAACTTTTGTGTCTAAATGCATTGATAAAAGTTTCTGCCATCAGGCAGAGCTTAACACACACACACACACACACAGAAAATAAAAGATAAATGAGAAACTAAGTTTAGTTAATTTATCTTTTTTCCTCCATCTGTAGCAAGTAATTTGCAACGCAAAAAAAAAGATCAACACATCCCAAGACATGAACTTAAATGGGAGCACTTTATGCTTCAGTAGAAATGCACTGTATTTATAAAGGAGATACAGGATGAAGTGATGTTATGTAGATCTGCAATCATGTACAAAGAAGTGCTCTTTTATTGATAAGTTTGAATGTTATGATTTATTATGTCTGTGAAATGTATAAAGGACAGAATATTGTCATGCATTCTCACCTCCTCTTTTAAAAAGCAGGAGTGATAAGAATTTCTCTGAGCCAACCTGGTCTCCAAGGTTTTTGCAGCTACCTTCTGTCTTGCAGGCCGCTTGCTGACGTGGTCATGCTAAACAGCCTGCCTTCCACAAATGCAGTCCTGTAGATTCCAGATTGCCAGTATAAAGGTGCTAGTTTCCTTTTTTAATGTTTTATTACGAAAGTAAGACATATTTTTTTTCTTAAAAGTCTCAAGTTGAGAATCATATGAAGGTAAAAAAAATGAATTCCATTCCATGACCACCCCCACCAACATCTGGAAATACATACATAATAAAACAAACCCTGGAATAAGATACACCCTTTAAACTCTGAATAATCATGCACATTTGGATATGGTGTAATAGAAATTAACATGTACTATATATTATTTCACAACTTAGGAGTTTTGTTGTTTTTTTTTTTTCTTAACAGCATTGTAAAACTTCAGGTTTATTGTCTGCATAAAGGGGCCAGGGAGATAGCTCGGTGGAATAAGTGCTTGTCTGGCAAGCACAAGGTCCTGAGTTTGATCCCTGGTACCACCAAAAAAAAGTCATTATTCTCTTTACAAAGTCATGCTTTCTTTTTTAATGATTGAGTAGTATTCATTGTTTGGAAATTTTATATATATTACTAGTGCTTTATGAGCTTAGTTTGGTTTTTTTTTCCAGTTGTTCATAATAGTAAGATTTTTCTCTGCACATCTTCATGTCTCTGTCACTGTTGTTCTTGTTAATGTATTTAGTTGTAGCAGAGTCTCACTGCACAGCTCAGACTCATGGTGATCCTCCTGCTTTCAGCCTCCCCAGCACTGGGATTACATTTTATCCTTCCTTAGCTTCATTAGTGATTTCTACTTTTCAAGGCTTTTCACATATTTTCTAGATGAATAAAATTTTAAAACCATTACTAAGATGATAGAAATAATTTCAAAAACATAGCTTTGGGCCTGTCAAATAGCTCAGTGCAGGGGCCGGGGTTTCCATCCCCAGACCTGCAATTCTGGCCCCGAGGGTACACTGAGATGGCAATTGAGACTGGGCATGGTGGCACATGCCTATAATTCCTGCTCTTGAGAGGCTGTAAACAGGCAGATCACAAATCCGATCTAGTAGTGAGACCCAGAACACCCTGTACACTCTTCCCTAAAATAAAAAATAAAAATAAAAAAACATAGCCTTCTGACCTTTAATCTCTCTTTCCATTTAAATCCATGTTTGAAAAGATAACACATTTTAGGAAGCATTATTAAAAAGATATCACATGTGTATAGTTTATGTCTGAATCAACAGATTCCAAGTGTGTGCTATTACGTCGATATCCATTTTCCACTATGAACCAAAGAAAAAAAGGAATTTATACTTCATGTTTTAATCCTATTTACATCTTGACTATGAAACAGTATTTCTCAGTGACCTCATGCCCTCTGGTAAGCAGTTTGTTACCCAGACAGGTCTTGTGCATTACGGAAAGTCCTGAAGGGACTGCAGGGAAGCAATGCCGTTGCAGTGCTGTGTCTCCCAAGCCCTGTTCCAGACTTCAGCCGGTGCTTTGCTTTCCCGCCGTGGACACACTGGCATATTCCACACCTTTGGCACCTGCTGCAGGAAGTGAGGATCCAATGATTAAACAAGTATTCTGAAAGTATTGCCCTTTTGGGTTTGATTGCAACACACTGGCCAGAGTAGGAAAAAGCGTCACACAGAGAGGCGTCTGCAGATACTGTGCTGTTAGCACCCCAAGAGTCCTACCAAAGCCCACACCAAGGTATCTTCAAATAAGGGCAAATCCCTAAACACCACAGCCACTCGGAATAGGCACTGAGACGAACTCACCATGAGCTTGCAGTGTGCTGGAATGTGAACGGCTAGTTACAGGGTTGAATATAGTACGAAAATTCTCCTTACTGATCTCCGGGTCCCTGTTTCCATGGTGATTTTATTCTGTGCAGAACTTCCTTCTTTCCTACAATATAAACAGCAAGACAATCTAACAAAGCAGAGCCATTTTAATAATTTCACATTCTTTAAGGAGGACTTTTACTAAGCACAGTTTTACATACACTCTGAGCTTTGGAGAAGTGTGTCAGAGAAAGTACAAAATAGTCCACTTTGTATTTCATCTCTTTAAGATGGATAATGTTTCAGAATTTCATAGCTATCTAACATTATCTTTTAGCAGCTAATATTTTCCTTAGAGGTGAGCTTCAACTTTTCCTAATTAATTGAATATATATCAGATAAAGTAAGAAACATCATGATTTTAATATTCTCCAAGTTTTAGACACAGATGAAAATTTCGTTCCGCCTTGGAACACATTCAAGTTCTATATTTTTAGATACAGTTTTTCTGGGAAGAATCTAATTGATGTTTGAAAATGCCATGCACTATATTTTTGCTGTCTCAGAAAATATGTTTGTCAGTTTTTTCCTTAAGTAATATATGTTATTCAGTAACAAATTAAAGAAGTAGAATTCATATGCTGTTTGCCATTGTCACTTAATAAAGTGTCTTGATGTCTTATGCTGATCCTGTTAAATCAGAATATGCTAATTTTCTAATTATAAGTCATAGCATTAGCCGGGCGTGGTGGCGCATGCTTGTAATCCCAGCACTCGGGAGGCTGAGGCAGGAGGATTGTTGTGAGTTCGAGACCAGCCTGAGCTACAAAGTGAGCTTAAAGCCAGCCTGAACTGCATAGCGAGACCCTGTCTCAAAAAAAGACCAAAAAAATAAAAATAAAAATAAAAAGTCATAGCATTAATCATAAAATGGCTAATCCCATACTATAGCCCTCTGTAATTTCTTTTGTTAAATTTACCTATTGTCTTCTTCCATTGCACATAATAGATTTTTTTCCTAAATTGTGTATTATAAATTCCGATAACTTTCACATATATATTTTAAAATCAAAGTTGAGTTCTAGAATTATAATTGCTTTCATTTTAAATATTTTATATTTCAAAGAGAATACAAAGTAGTATTAAAACAAAAATTACAAGTGATACAAAATTTCACAACAAAATAATACGTAATTCATAGTATTTGTTGTAATGTATGGTGTTGTATTCCAGCCAGCTGTTTATATTATCGGACATAAGCATGCAAAATTGAAGAAACGAAATTAAAAAGAGAAAATTTACAAACAATTGAAAAAAGGAGACAAAACAAATTATACATTAACTGCTTCTTTCCATAAACCAGCAGAAATCCACAATGCAGTTGTCTAAACCATCCTGATTTTATGTATATAAATGTCTTTGCCTCACTATTCCTCCTGTTTTCCTTTTGAACATGTTCATTCCCTATTGCCAGTATATCTTATACCCTTCAGTTTTTATTTTCTTTTTTAGGTTCTAAGGAAACAATACGTATTTACCCATGTGGGTTTGATTTACTTAAGGAGTATGGTCTCTGGTTGCATCCATTTACTACCAAAGCCTCAATTTTTTCTGTTTTATAGCTGAAGAATACCACTTTGCATAAAAACACCACATCTTCTTTATCCATTTCTTAGTTGATGGGCATTTGGGTTGTTTCCAAGATTTAGCTATGTCAACTTGTGCTGCTGTAAGCATGGGTGCACATATATCAATGTGGTATAACGTTTTTACTTTTTATGGAAAAATACCTGGGAGGGAAATAGCTGGCTTGAATGAGACCTTCAACCCTAGCTTTTGAGGGAATCTCCACACTGATTTTCATAGTGGTTCTACTAGTCTGTACTCCCACCAACAGTGGGTTCCTTTTTCTCCCACAACCCCTCCAGCATTTCTTGTTGGCTAACTTCCTGATGTTAGCCATTCTTTCTGGGGTGAGATGGAATATCAGTGTTGTTTTAATTTACATTACTCAAATGACCAATGGACATTGTTGAACATTTTTTTCACATACTTACTTTCCATTTATATTTTCTTCAACTGAAAAGTTATATTCATCTCAGATGCCCACTTTTGTATTGGGTCTTTGAATTGGGGAGACCTCATTTTTTTCTTAATTCTTTATATGTCCAAGATAGAAGGCCTTTGTCAGAGGGACAGTTGGTTATAATTTTTTCCCAGTTTATGGGTTTTCTTTTTACTCTGTTGAAGATTTTCTTTGAAGTACAGAAACTTTTCAAAAAGATGAAATCCCAGTTGTTGATTCTTTGAAGTATTTCCTGTGCAGTTTGTTTCAACTCAGGAATGCATGGATGGTTTGACATACTCAAATCCATAAATGTAATACACCACATCAATAGAGCCAAGAATAAAAACCACATGATCATCTCAGTAGATGCAGAAAAAGTTTTTGACAAAGTACAACACTCATTCATGATTATTTGCAGATGACATGATACTCTTCATAGAGGACCCAAAGTCACCAAATTCAGTAACATAGCTGGATACAAAGTCAACACCCAAAAAGCAGTAGCATTTTTATACACAAATAATGAGAGACAAATTAAGGAAACCACACCTTTCACAATAACATCCCAAAAAATGAAACAGGAGTAAATCTCACAAAGGAAGTAAAAGATTTATATAGGGAAAATTACAGTACTCTTAGAAAAGAGATTGAAGAGGATTTGAGAACATGGGAAGATAGTCCTTGCTCCTGTATAGTAAGAACCAACATTTTGAAAATGGCCATACTCCCAAAATTGTGATACAGATTCAATACAATCCTGATTAAAATACCATTGGTATACCTCACAGAGGTAGAGAAAATTTTCCTCAAATTCATTTGGAACCAGAAGAGACCCAGAATATCTAAAGCAATCCTGGGAAACAAAGGAAAGGTAGGAGGTATCACAATCCCTAACTTGAAATTATAAAGTTACTGTGATAAAATCAGAATGGCACTGGCATTAAGATAGACCTGAGGGTCATTAGAAAAGATTAGAACATGCAGACACAACTACAAACACACTTAGCCACTTTATCTTTGATAAAAGGGCCCAACATGTTTACTAGAATAAAGATAGCCTCTTTAACAAATGGTGCTGGTAAAATTGTCTTTCCACATGCCCAAAGGCTAAAATTGGACCTATGTCTATCATCATGCACTAAACTATAGTCAAAATGGATTGACAGTTTAAACATTAAAACAGAAACACTAAATCTTCTGGAAGAAAGACATAGGGGTAGGTAGAGATTTCATGAACATAATGGATGTTTTCAAAAACATGCATCTTGGTCCAGGAGGTACAGCAGTGGCCCAAATTCCTGCCTGGAAAGCACAAAGTTGTGAGTTATTCTCAATACCCAAAAAGAAAAGCGTCTTATAATAAGATTGCATAAGTAGCACATAATAAATGTATCCCTTATCATTTTATAATCAGAAATAATTAAGCCAAGTAAGTATGAAATGTTTTTTTGTTACCTGACATAGGTTGCATACATATAGTTTGTGAATTTTTTAAGGACACTAACTTTCAACTAAAACAATTTTGAAAACTATAATTTTGTTATATTTTTGTTTTATTTTTAATTTATGAAAAGTTTATTTATTTATGTTATTTGGTTGTTACAGTGTCTCACTATGAAGCTCAGACTCCCCAGTGCTGGGATTACAGGCATGGACCACTAAGCCTAGTCTCTGGCTGGCTTAGCCCAACCTGGGAGCAGGGCTGGCATGGCCTGTGGTGCTGGGGAGAGTCCTGGTCCCTGCACTTGCCTAAACTTGCCTAAGCAGGTACTTTAGTCTGCTGAGCCGTCTTGCCAGCCCCTGTGATACATTTTTCAGACTATGAAAAGACTTGTATAATAATATAATGAATACATGGATCTTAAAAAAGCAAAGCATACACACATTGAATCCCTTAAGTTTTGGGGGGCAGGGGGAGTAGTGGGAATGAAACTCAAGACCTTGTGCTTGCCAGGTGCTTTTGCTGCCGAGCGTTATCCCCAGGAACATTCCTCCTTTAACATTCTTTTAATGATTTAGAAGGTAGTTCAGAATTATTTTCTCTCTGCAGATATTTATTTTTTGTAGAGAAAAGTGTAGAAATAGGTTGATTTATAGTTCATATTAAATAAGTGTGTTATATACTTTTTGCAGTTCTAATTTGTCTGTTTACTTTATAGCAGGGCATTAAACCTTTGCCCTGTTCTCTCAACCCAGTTTCTTGGATCTTCAAATTAGATTCTCTGTACATAGAAATTTAATAATTTACTTTTAATTTCCATGTCAGTGTCCCTTTCTGTACTAGGTTTTGCTGAGTTTTGCACTTAAAACTAAAAAATAGTCAGGTGGTAACATTTAGTGGGTATGTCACTACATTACTTTTAGAATAATTTTTTTGTTTTGTCTGTTTTTGAGATACTGATTCTGTTAAGTTTTATTATGGTGACTGGTGTGCAGTCACACATCTCATTGTTTGCATTTGCTCTAAAATCACTTATTTTAAATAGATTTTCATAAAGAAGAACTTAGTACATGGCTACCAAAGCAAACCCTCATGAAGCAGAGTTTAAGCACAACTACTTGTCACATTGTTTCTAACAAAATGTTCCATTGTTTGAAAAAAAAAAGTCTCTCAGGTACCACTTTCAGGGTGCATGTTTTTTCTATTTATAATAGATATAAATAGGGTAGTTCTTTTTCTTATTGGCAGCATGCACAAACTCTTGACTTTCTTTGTTTCCATGGTGATACTTTTTCCTGGTATGACACTATGCCACCTGGTTGGAAATCAAACCCTGGTCTCTGGCTGGCTAAGCCCAACCTGGGGGCAAGATCCAAGAAACTGGGTTGAGGGAACAGGGCAAAGGTTTAATGCCCTGATGCACTGGTGCCCCACATTTTATATTATATTAAAACTAAAATCATGAACTGTTTGAATGTCTTTCTCTTTTTAAAGACGGTTCCTTCTTTGCCTATTTGTGAAGACTTGAAGCTCTCAGGGTCTCTGTAACTTGCTGTCACTTGCTCTGTTCTGCTGTCACTCTTCCCATGTTCCCTAGCGTGACCAGCTAGCTCCCCAGCTCCTCCACAATTCCTCCAACTCCCTGGGACTCTGCTAGCCCTGCCTGTTCTAGTACTTCACAAATTCCTAGTACTTAACAAATTCCTTCTCGAATTGCTGTACAAGGTTTAAAACTCCATACTAGAAAATTTGTAATAAGTATAGTGATTTTTATTACAAATAGGAATTTGTAATATAAAACTTATAATAGAAAATTCACAAATATCGCAGATCACTTTCTAGTGCCATCAGCCTGTCAGTGACTCATGTCATGTTTCAGCTTGTACCAGGGAAACCATATAGCAGTTTCTGTAATCTTTATTAAAATTCGAGAGTTGAGAATTCAGAACTGTCACAGAACTCAGCCAGCTAGTGTTCTGTCAGGGGATGTGTCAGGAAACAGCATTACAAACTTGTACCAAGAATGTTAGCATACCTCTCTAGAAGCTGAAAACAAAGTCTTAGATTGAATCTGACATCCAGTTGAAGATTTAGAGTGCAGTGAAAGTTTCCAGATCTTCCTAAAATCTCCTATTCACCTTCTGAATCAGGTTGGTCAGCAGTGCCTTCAGCCTTGGCTTAGATTCACACACCCAAATCGTGCGGGCACAATAAGATAAGGCTCTGGCACGGTACAGAGCATGAATCGGTGCCCAACGCTGGGAAGCCGGTGTTGTTACCAAGAACGTGTTTGTTCCAATATTTATGGAGCATAACCTGAGTACAGTGTGCCACCCTGAGCACCGAGAATATCACAGTAAACATGCCGGATAAAGGTCTCGGCCCTGCTTGAGCCTGAGTTCCAAGCAGAGCGAGGCTCTAAGTGCTGCAGCGAATGGGACAGCTGCTGCTTGCAGTTAATGCAGCTGCTGAGATGTTAGTTCTTCTAGGATATTTTTCCTGTTTCCTTTTCTCCCAAACATATATGTGCACATGAAAATGCACATATGCACATTAAAACACATGTATTTTCTCATACTACATTCCTAGAGCATGGCACATAGTAGAACCCTACAGAAGAAGGAAAGCTTGGAGCAAGAAATGAAGATGTTGACATCTTCAGGGTTATATGCTGAACTAGGAATGCGACAGGGATTAATTTAAAATCATTCAATAGAGAGTAAAGCAGCATTCTTAAGAAAACATACTAACATATAAAGGCTAAATCTGAGTAAAGAAAGACTGGTATTCATGAGAGGATATACTTTTTTAGATAGAGAAAGGTGGATATTTGAGAGGTATTGGGAGAATGCAGCATGATCTTGTGTACCTAGATTTATAGCATTGAAAACCTGTTAGGAGAGGAAAGAAGATAAATTGTTTTTTTTTTTTGTTTGTTTGTTTGTTTTAATGTATTTGGCACAGGGTCTCGGTGTGCAGCTCAGACACATAGCAGTGCTCCTGCTTTCAGGCTCCCCAGCCCTGGGATCACAGGTGCGCCCCGCTATGCCTGGTCTCCATGGCCAGCGCAGCATGCCTGGGGTGGGGGCGATGGCGATGACAGCGCAGCATGTGTGTTTTTGTTTCTTTGTATTTTATGTTTTGATTTTTGGGTTCAAGATGACATGTGGTACAGTTAAAAATGATGGAATGGTCCAGGGCTGGTGGTGCACACCTATAATCCCAGCACTTGGGAAGTGGAAGCAGAAGGATTGCCATGAGTCTGAGGCCAGCCTGGGCTGCATACTGAGAACCTAAAACAGAAAAAAAGGGGGAGCCCTGACAAGATGGCTTAGCACTTTCAAGTGCCTATTTAGGCACGCTGAGACAAATACGCAGCACTGTGGTGGGTCCCAGCACCGCATGCCGCACCGGCCCCACCCCCACCCAGGCTGGTGTGAGCCAGCCACCAAGAAAAAAGAAAAACTAAGAGAGAGGTTTAGTTAAAGGAAAATTGATCTGGTTAGACTTGCCACTATCTGTAAAAACCTGAAGTAAATAAGCAAGCAGTTGGATTTGCAACTCTGAAAACTTAGTAGAAGTCTTTTGAATGTAGATGACAGGAAATGTAATGTAAAAAGGCTGTCCTATCTTCCAGATTTTAATCACCAAGACCTACAATATGAACACTATTGTAAGCTTTTATTTTTAAAGTTTGGGCTATGGGGGGCCTTTCCTTAAACACAGCAGAACCTCAGTTCACAAACAACTTGTTCTATGGAAAAAGTGACCACATTTGTGCTAGTGTGGGCAAGATGGCCGTAGTCCTGGTGGTCAGCCTGCGCAGCTTGCAAACAGAAGTGTTCGTGACGCAGGGGACCACCTAACTTGGTCATTGTTCACATTCTGTCTCAGAATCCTTTTGAAGAAATGTGCCTAAGAGATAATTTTTCCAAAAGGAAATAAGATCCATTTGTACATTTTGATTTAGTACAGTGATAAACTCTATGTGAAACAGATTTGTAGATAGCAGTCAAACTGCCTACTCTTAAGGTGAAAATATAGAGCTTTATACTAACATATATGTGATTAAGACGATACTGACAAATACCTGAGCCTTTTAAAAGAAGTTTTTATGTGATAATTACAATGCAATTGAACTTATCTATTTACAGATGTGCCAAATACTGGTGTAAGCAAACCTAGAGTTTCTGACGCTGTCCACCCCAACAACTATCTCATCAGGGCAGAACAAGAACAAGGGACCCTCTATTCACCAGAGCAGACCTCTCTCCATGAAAGTGAGGGTCTGTTGTGTTCATTTTTAAGTATTATACTTGCTTTTAATGTATTCATTTTGAGCATGAGTATCAGAATTGTACCCTAAAGAGGCTTTTTGCTTGTTTCCTGCAGGATCATTGGGTAATTCAAGAAGTTCAACACAAATGAATTCTTATTCGGACAGTGGGTATCAAGAAGCAGGAAGTTTCCACAACAGCCAGAGCGTGAACAAGACAGATAACAAACAGCAGCATTCGCTCGGAGGATCAGCTAATAATCACTTGGTGAGGAGTTCAAGAGCTGAAGGACAGACACTGGTGCAGGTAAGCCAGAAGCGTCAAGATCCTTACAGAGAAACACCCACCTAGTTAAGTATCTATGATAGGTAATTCTTGCTAAGAATAAGCCCAGTAGGTGCAATTTTGAGTTTATAGAGTGACTAAAACACCAAAATCACTTTTTTACTATTTGACTCAAAGTATTATCAAACCTAAATCCTAAAAATACATTTGTTGCAACTACTTAGCTCCTATTAATTAGTTCTGTTAGGTTCTTAAATACAATAGAATGATTCTTTCATAAACAAGAAGTTTGGCATGAGGTGTCCAGAGGGAGTATTAGAAAACTGGAAACACTCCAGTTCAATATTCCTAAAAATATTGAAATTAAAATATAGAATAGAAAGTCCAGAGAGTAGAATACTATTCCCACACCTGGATAAAATGCGATATAGCCCTTTCTTAATGAATTTTTACCTTCTTCTTTGAAACTATTTGTTCTCTGAAAATACATTTCTTTGGCTAAAATACAAGATTCCTACTCATAGAAAATACTGCATAGAAGCACAGTCATTCTGTTAAGGCTTTCTAACTTGATAGATTTATTGTTGTTATTATTACTGTCTTTATATTTTTATTTTCATTTATTCATCATCGCTACTGTATTCACAACTCCCCACTAGCATGTACCAGAACTAAGGGAAACAACAGGAGTCCTGTGGAGCAGTATCCTGTGAGGCTGGGTCTCTGTCCAAGTACCCCAGTGATCTTTTATGGCCTTGAAATTTTAGCAAAATTGTTGGGAAAGTGAGAGACACATTCTTATCCTGCATGCTCTCCTGGGTGCCTGCAGATATATGCAACATGGACCAGGTCTCTCAGTGCCAGAGGAGGAGTATAATGCAACTTGGGACACTTTCACTCATTCATTTGGGAAAACCAATGACTTTTTAGCCTACAACAGGAAATTTTGTACTTCCAGAAAGCTACTGAAGGCTACACTTCCAGTCCTCAGCTCACACACATGCCCTTTGCTGTTTAGGTTGTTTTAGTGGAAAAGTTTGAGATACTTGCATGAAATCCCTACTCAAGTTCATTTGCTTAGGTGGATTTCTGTGTCTGTAGGCTAAGGTCAAACCTTTGAACAATAATTACCTTACCCATAGAAGTTCTCTTTTCTTTAGTAATGATCATATTACCACTTTTTAATTTTCAAATAACTTACAACTGATTTTGTTCCTAAAGCTTAAAAACAAGTAAGTCTGAGATTTAATTTCTATGTAGTCTGGACAACATATTGTCTAGTTTTCTGCTCCAAGTGACATTCCATTTGGGTAGAATATTGTTAGCACTATTAACACCCAAGCACACATTTTTTAACTTCCCAACCATTTGTTAATTTTCAAGTTCTATTTCCGTCATCTTGCAGTTTGCCCCTTCACTCCCCATCTCATCTCCTCCCCATGTCTAGTAATTTCCCAAAAATCATTGAACTTGAGCACGCTTGAGGGATCGGCAGGTATTTGAGCCAACTCAGTTGCCCGTGATGCCCTGGCTCACAACTTCTAGCATGTGTGACAGGGCACAGTCAGCTCATCCTTGCTGCTTCTCCTGTTACCACAACTGAAACTGATGGCAGCTGAACACTGGCAGGAAACAGCTGGCAGTCTGGCCCAGGGCTTGTCATCTGGAGCCTGCTGTCTACTTCATTTTGCATCCTGCTTTTCTTCTTCTCATGCCTCTTCCCCTCAGCCCCTACCACTCGTACAGCACCCCAGCGTGAAAGGAATCACATGCAGGCTGTGCCCACAGGGGTCTGCAGGTCATGGTGGGTTCACCTTCCCTTCTGGTCCTTTCCAGCTAAGTAGACCAAGACCCCAGCTGGGACTGAGCATTCCTCCTATTGCGGCCTGAGAGCTCGTAGCTCAGAGGGGGTAAAAACAAGGAGAAAGCCACACTTGAGCTAGAGTAATAAGCAAGCGTGGCTCGCACACCTGCACGATCAAGCTGTTGGCTAAGTAAATTCACATGGAGATGCACTAGGCCTAGATTCTATCCAAAAGTTCATTTATTTCACTTTGAAGAATACCTTCCTTTTGTTAATAAGGCCAACTTATAAATAACGATCATTTATAAACACCCCTCTAGTAATACTTAGACTGATATATTCAAAAACATTCTTTTTGTTTTACAAAAATGCATTACCTTGGCCAAACTTTGACCCACAGGGAATGAAGTACAGTACTCTGGTGACCCGTCATACTCATGTGGACCTGGAATAAAACATTTTATATGTTGTGAAAAATGCATAGGCTAGAGAATAAAGAAATGCAAAGATAGGAGAAAAAGAATATTAAATGTCTTCAGATCGCTTTTTACTGGCTAATTTTAACACTGACATTTAAACACACACACAGACACACACACACACACACACACACACACACACAAATGTAGAAATGTACCATGAGGAAAACTAGGATCTAGCTTTGAAGCAGAAAGCAGAAAAAGAAATTTGATGCCAAAAATAAATAGTAAATTCACATTCTGTTGCGAGCTATGTGCATTTTTTCTGTAATGACAATGGACACAAAACCCTGGATAAACCCGTTCTCTTTTCTCCCCCCTCTCATCAGCCATCAGTAGCCAATCGGGCCATGAGAAGAGTTAGTTCAGTTCCATCTAGAGCACAGTCTCCTTCTTATGTTATCAGCACAGGCGTGTCTCCTTCACGGGGGTCACTGAGAGCTTCTCTGGGTAGTGGATTTGGCTCTCCGTCAGTGACCGACTCCCACCCTCTGAACCCCAGCGCGTATTCCTCCACCACGTTACCTGCTCAGCGAGCAGCCTCTCCGTACTCGCAGAGACCCGCTTCCCCAGCAGCTGTGCGGCGGATTGGGTCAGTCACCTCCAGACAGACCTCCAATCCCAACGGACCAACCCCTCAGTACCAAAGCACCACCAGAGCGGGGCCCCCGTTGACCCTGACAGATGCTCAGACTCGCGTAGCTTCCCCATCCCAAGGCCAGGTGGGGTCGTCGTCCCCCAGACGCTCGGGAATGACTGCTGTGCCACAGCATTTGGGACCTTCTCTGCAAAGGACTGTTCATGACATGGAGCAATTTGGGCAGCAGCAGTATGACATTTACGAAAGGATGGTTCCGCCTCGGCCGGACAGCCTGACGGGTGAGTAGGGGTCCCAGGGCTTCCGAGAGCCGAGAGGGGCTCCTCCCGTGGCGGACGCTCGCGTTCCTGTGTAGAAATTTGTTGTCTGCCTCACATTAACCTTTCTTTCAGGGCCTACTGCTTAATGTATGAAATCATACACATTTATAACAGAGCCGTTGCAAATGGATATTCTCCCTGCCCTCAAAATATTAGTTTCAAATGTAGCTTTGTATATTTTAGAAAAACTTGTTGGAATGTTAAACAATTTGATTACTTTAATAAAAGAATTTTCTTCATATTTAAATTTTTTCTTTAGAAATTCTTTAGAGGTATGAGCTAGAGTGTTACTTTCACTTCGCAGCTTCCTCGTTCCCCACCCTGGATTTTTGGCACCTCCATGGGGAATGCACAGAGCTCTTAGGAAGTACCTTAAATGCTGTTCAGATTAAATGGGAAGGATTCCAAGTCCCTTTGGGAACTTTTTCACCAAAGGTTACTCACTTACTATAAAGAGTTTGTTCTTTTTAGTGAAATGAAATTTGTCTTTCGTGTTTTTAAGTCATATTTTAAAAGCACTATGTACAGAAGTCTAAAAACATTATGACCATAGAGAAAAAATATGAATGAGAAATGGAAGTCTCAAGCCATTTGACCTGGTCGCTCTTGGGTGCTTCTGTACATTAAGATCTGTGTTTCGTGTGAAGGTGCACGGACATCATATTGTGCTTTCTTTTACACTGTTGAGGTCCTGCATGTGTTCTCTTTGTGTGTTCTTATCAGTACACGTTTGCAGTGCATGGTGCATACGTTCGTCGTAGGGGGCAGGGGCGTGTACTTAACATATCTTGATTCTTGTTACTCCCTTTTGCCTCTCCCACTGTGCCCCCATGTGTTCTTTCATACCCTGTTGTTTTTACTTTGTGTGTTTGAAGTTTCTGCCTCATTCTTAATAGCTACATAGCAATATACATATGTAATTTGTTTCATTGCTCCCTTAGTGGACATTTGGGTTTCTTGCCAATGCCATATACAGTCTTCTTTCTGCATGTTTCATAAAGGTCATACAGTAACTATGGGATCCATTTCTTGTGTCTTTTTTTAAATTTATTTAAATCAGGGATGAATCTCAGGACCTTGCACTTGCCAGGCGGGTACTAATGCCGCTGAGCTACAATCCATTTCTTAAAATATAATTTCTACATTAAAATATGTACATATTTGTACCATCAGAGATTTTCAAATTGCCCTCAGAGAGTTCCTATAACTGAGAGTTCCTGTCTTCCTGAGTATTCATTAACACTATTGTTTGCAATTCCATCTTTGCCCATCTGATGAGTACAAAGCTGCACCTTATTGTTTTAAATGACCTTTATTGAATTATGCTTGACCCTGAATATTACTTATGCTTCTCAGCCATTTTACTTTAAAACCCCAGGTTTGGATCTCTTGCTTTTAGGAACCCGAAAAGATAAATAGTTCTGAGGACTTCCATATTCCCGTGTGTGTGTAGGAGAGCTATTCACAAATCTCAGCTTGCAGGGTAGCTGTGGGAAGGAAACCAGCGAAATAGACGACTGTCTCCAAGTGGAACACTTGGGAGGGCTCGTCTCGAGAAAGCCTATTTTTGTATGCAGGATTTATTTTTCTAGAAATAACCATAGCTTTCTAAATGTTTTGTGAAAAGAATGTCTTTGAAAGTTTCTGGGGCCGTCTGTAGCCAGCAGGCAGTGTGCCAGCACGGTAACCCGAAAGGTTCTGCAGTCGCTTACTTCCTGTCGTGTGCCTAACCATTTTTTCTGAACTTGTGAATTTGTTTCTTTTTGGAAACACTTTGGAAATGATTTACTCTGGAAAATGATGTACCTATCATTATATTTGCAATTATTCTTGGTTTCAATGGTCTGTTAATTGATATGTCTGCAGTATTTTATAAATTCAAGGACTTAATAATTGATCATAATTGAATGATAATACAATGTGCATGTTACTTTAACCACAGAGAAACATGCTGTAAAATATCTTTTTTGGTATAATCATAGTATCAGAAAAAGTTTAGAAAAAGGACTGTTTGAAAGCCAAATTTATGTCTTTTCAAAGAAAAAGTCTTGAGTCACATGTAATAAATTACCTAACATATGTTTCTGGAATTGCAAATAGAAATTATTGGTTGAGTAAATAATATAGAGTAATTAGTCTTTTCAATCATTTGGAGAATTGCTTCCCCAAAAAATCTATATTTAATATCAATTACAAAACAAATTTTATTTTGTTTCAGTGATACTAAAGTATAGTGAGCTTTCTACACATGTTTATGTTACAAAGTCTAAAAGATATGTCATTTTTTTAAATGCTTATATAAGGGCTCTGTGTATGTTTTAAATTCATCAGGTCAATGAAATAGCAAGTCATTGTTAAGTTTTTCAGAATGATTTTAATTTCAAGAAAGTACTACATTTCCATTACAGGTTCTCACAGATTCCTTATACTTAGTAATCCTATAATGAGTTAGTATCCTAGTATCTGTCGATTACATTTTATATTTTTGAATGATAAAAACACTCATTGTGTTAACCTTTTCCATCAAATCAAAGTAACTATTTACAAAAGCTTTATTACTGGGTTCCAGTATGGAATCCAGCCAGATCCTTACAGTGAAGCCAGCATTCTGAGCACGGGTGCATGCTTTGTTCTTATTCCACACCACAGTGCCCTGGGACTCAGTTGATTTTTAGAGCATCTAGTCCTCAGCTTGCCTCTGCTCCAGTGGGCGTGATCTTCAGTCTCTCACTAAGGCAGGAATGTTCGTGGCTCTGTTGAGTGTTATGTAACACCTCATAGCAAGGATACTGATGCCTAGACATGCTCATCCGTGGTGTGTCAGTATTAACAACAACAGTGCCTACATTCTTGTTCAAGATCCTCACAGAGACAGAGAGAGACAGATACAGACACAGAGACAGACAGAGATCTGCCAGAGAATAAAAAGCTGAAAATCTCAAGACCATTTTGTAGTAGCAAGCCATCTTTTTTTTTGTCTTTTTGAGACAGGGTCTCACTATGCAGTTCAGGCTGGCCTTAACCTCACTTTGTAGCTCAGGCTGGTCTCAAACTCACAACAATCCCCCTGCCTCAGCCTCCCGAGTGCTGGGATTACAGGCATGCGCCACCACACCCGGCCCCGCAAGCCATCTTTAAAGCCCATTGCTGCTGCAGACCCACACTAGGTGCCAGCCTGTCTTAAAACTTAAACATATCATAATAATTCTATATGAGCGTATGTTACCTGCAGTTGAAACAAAATATTTCAAGTGTGTTAAATTTTATCCACTACTAACTATACTTTTCCTTGATGCCAAACAAGAACTTGGTATATGGCTTCCTATGAAGACAGGTTTTGCTTTGTTCCTGACCAGCTCTCCTCTGCACTCCAGGTGTGCATTTGCAGCGCCCCTGCCTTCATGTCCTGAGTGTCAGGGTTACTGACATGCGCCATCACATGTAGCCTTATGCTTTTTTAAAGGAAAAATACAGTGATAATAAACAGCACAGTGGTTTTTTAATAACAGTAGATGTTCACCACTTACTAATATACAAATTGCATAGCAAAGTTTTTCAATATTTTTCTGTCAAGATCCTGTGTATATTAACAGACATATCACAAACACCAAGTTTTATAGCAAAATTTCTAATATCTCCCTCTCTAAATTGTATATAAATTAATAAACATATTTCACAAACACTTAAGAATTAACCTTTACTAATACACACCTTGTGTAAACCTCATCTTAGGCGTTGAAATGTGAGTCCAGCAGGCCCTGCTTCCTAAGAGCTGATCTCCCACTCAAGATCAGGCAGGGCTGCGGGGCGGGAAACGAGGGGCCCGAGTCACTGCTGGTGCAGCCGTGCGTCGCATAACAGGGCGATGTAGATAACCGATATTACTGTCTATGTCGTAGTAGTGGGAGTATCATAGAGTGTGCTCGTGCAAAGTGAAATGGCTACAGCACAGCTAGGCAGTATAACCTTGTAAATACTGTGTACCTGTGGTCTATCATTAACTGAAACCTTATGCAGTACATGATTGCGTGTTTTTATAAATGAAAGTCACATACCAATAGCAGAGGCCATTTAGTCTACATCTTAAAATACAGGAATGCATTTCAGTAGATTAAACTATTATTTTTTATTAGAACAGTTGCTTTTGTCCTGCCCCCAAGGGAAAGTTTTGTTTTTAAGAGGTATAATGAAGAGTCCTTTCCACACCCGGCATCCATCGTTTGGAGACCTTCACTAACTCTGTATCACACTTGGGATTTTTAACAAAGGATTCTCTTCATGACCTCACCATGATTTTCTCACGTTTTAGTGATGTCCCTGTCGTGCCTCTAGGGTTACGGAGCTCCTATGCTAGTCAGCACAGCCAGCTTGGGCCAGACCTGCGTTCAGCTGTGTCTCCTGGCTTGCACATCAGTCCTCTGTATGAAGCGAGGACCTTTTACAGCCCAGTGTACCGCAGTCCCAACCATGGGACCGTGGAGCTCCAAGGATCACAGACAGCACTGTACCGCACAGGCTCAGGTGGGTGCCAGCTGTTCTCCGCTCTGTCCCAGTGTTCCCGGCCCAGCGGAAGGCTGTTGAGATTCAATTCCCTGTTAGAAGAAAAGTGTATTACCCACTTAGTTGTCAAACCAGCACCTGTGACAGCAGATCAATAGATGGTAAAACTGAAGTTCATTTAGTGCCTGTGTATAGGTAATCAGATTTTACTTTAGTACAATCAGTGAACATAATGATTATATTGTTAATTCTGGAATAACTGTGTAAAGCTATAAATGTGATTCTCCTCAGTTACAAGCATATTAAATACAAAAAGGAAGGCTTTTGTTGAAATATTTCTTTGTAAATGCTATTGCCTGTAACAAGTATTGCTAGAATTGGTACCTAAGCAGCTTGATTGTCCCTGACGTAGCATGTGTGGAAGCCAAGGGTGTTTGGCATTACCCTTCTTAGGTGCTGGATTCCCTCTGCCCGCAGTAGAACATGAAGTTTAGGTCCTTGTAAAGGCCTCACACTGGAGCCAAGTGCAGGAGAAGCACTTACGAAAACAGGGCCCGAGCTGCGCTGTCCCACACCAGGACCCCCAGTATATCTGAACTATAGCCTGAAGGGGTGAGAGCTGCTTTGCTGTGCTTTGGGGCTGGGTCTTGGGCCCCAAGAGACAGCTTCTTTAAAAATGAAAAGAAGAAAAAGGAAGGGAAGGAAGGAGAGAAGGAAAAAGAGAAAAAAATAAGTCTGTAAGTTTTACAGATTTATCAGTAGGACCATTGAAGGGGTGCAAGAAAATATTTGAGTTGATTCTTTGCTGGAAGCCGACGGTTCAGTCCGCTGAAGCGTTTTCCTTCTGATAAAATTCACCAATTGTAAATGGGTGTTAGAAGTATTTCACTTGTAAAGGGCCGGACAAATATCTCAGCAGACTAAAGCACCTGCTTAGGCAGAGTCCAGCAGCCAAGGTTCAATCCCTGGCATGCCCTGCTGGCCCCTCCCCCTGGGGTACACTGAGACTGCAGTTGAGACTGGTCATGGTGGCACACAACTATAATCCCAGCAATTAGGAGGCTGAAAACAGAAGAATCACTACAAGTCCAATTTGCGTAGTGAGACCCCATACACCCTGTCCTAAATACATTTAAAAAAATACTTCACTTGTAAGTATTAGCATTTCTAATTGCAGAAAGCATATCTGTACGGTCAGTGGAGAGACACTGGCTGCGGTAATTAGAGCAGAAATGTTAAGTGCAGTGGACAGTACCTTTATACAAAACCTCATGCAGTGATGAGAACAGCTACAGAATAATTTGACATGTCCATTTCCTTGTGAAGTAGCTCTTCCAACATCATCAAGATCCACACATCTAAAAATAAAGCATGCATCAAGATTAGTAACCTGGACACACTAAATGTTAAAAGGTTTGACAGTTTCAATTATTTGCATGTTTGAATAAAGATCTTGGTTTTTTATCATGAAAATGAAAGTCTGTTATTTCATTGCTAAAATTAATTTCTTATATTTCTCTTGGAGTTTTAACTTACTGAATCTTAATAAGCATGTTAAGACCTATTTTATAAGGAAATTTATATTTTCATTTTGGCTCTTTTCTGCTAATAAGGTTGACTTAATATTGTTATATATAAAACAATATTGTTCGCACTAGAGCTTTTTAGTATTAATTAGCTAGATTTATAAAATGTAAACAAATGACATTGCCCAAAAACTATAATACTTAATAAAACTGAAAAATATTTACCTATTAAAAGTATGATCTCGTAGAAAGCATACTAATTCTTTTCAAAATGTTGCTTTTCCAGTAGGTGTTGGGAATCTGCAGAGGACATCCAGTCAGCGAAGTACCCTTACATACCAAAGAAATAATTATGCTCTGAACACAACAGCTACCTACGCAGACCCCTACAGGCCAATACAATACCGAGTCCAAGAGTGCAACTACAACAGACTTCAGCACGCAGCACCGGCTGACAATGGCACCACTAGGTCCCCATCCATAGACAGCATTCAGAAAGACCCCAGGCAAGTGTCCTTTGGGTGTCTCCTGAACTCTGCCATGTGCAAGATAGCCACTATGACTTCTTTAAGTTATCAAGACTTACAGTGTCAGTAATTTGTTATTTCTAATAGTTCCCATTGCATTCCAGCTGTGTAGGTCATTCATTTGAAAGACAAATTACTCTTTCCATGCTTTAATTATAATGTAGAGAAAGCACAGGTTTATGGGAGTATAGTCTCTTCAACAAAAGACCTTGAAGGGTCATTTTACCCCTATCACTTACTCTGACTGACATCTTGGACAAGATCTTCAAAAAGTTCATGTATTATTCTTGACTGAGAAGGACCAGTGGTGTATGCATTTTGAATCACATTGTTCAGTTGTACATAAAATTTCTGTTAACTCAGTCTTCTGGAAAGCTTTCACTGTTTAGAAGAAAATTGTCTAATCTTATAAGCAAAAAATATTTGGCAAATAGTTTTTTGTTTGGCTGTGTAGACAATATTTTTTAATGTAAGTGTGACTTGGATTACTTTTGAAAAATTGGCCTCATTCAATAAAGGCCATTTGCGATGTTCAAAGGATAGATTATTTTATAACTAAAAGAATTTTCATTCTGGAAAGTAAAATTATTACCAAGTTTTAAGCAGCTTCAGTGTGATTTTAGGGCATGTATTAGCAAGATTTCATTCACCCTTCGCCCACAAATAGTTGTTTCACTGGAAAATTGGTATAATTACCAGTTCATTTTTAGCAACTTACCAACTTATTCTAATGAATGTGAATTAAAATGAGTGAAGTTTTCATCATTAAAATAAAATAACTAGCTGTCCTTTACAGTTGAATGGGAAGTCGCCTGCTTCAGTAAGATCACTTTACCTTTTCGTTTTTATTCCTAAAATTCATTAAGGATTCTGTGTGCACTTTGGTTCTTCTATTTCTGGTTCACCACCATTTTCATCATTTTAAGGACTGTTCTTTTTCAAAAAGAAAAGCTTAATACAGTCTCATGTACAATTGTCAACAAAACTCTTACATTATTTTATTTTTTTTAAGTCTTTAAAATGACAAAAAGCTAAGGTACTCAGGTAGATGAAGAAATTCCCAAATGGGTTTTAAATTATAGGTAATTTAGATCATATTTTAACTGGACCAACAGAGAAAATAATAGCTAACTGCAGAGGCGGTAAAGTGTGACTGCAGTCTCGACTTCTAATGTGTGTGTGTACCTCACAACTTTGGTTTTGACCTCTACTATGAGCTGATTCCCTATAAATAAGAATTTCATGTATGGTAATATACTTTGGCTATTCATGGTATGATAATTGCATAGTCTGATGCATAAAACTATTATGACTAGCTCTGATTATGTAAAACTTTTTAATAATGTATTTTGTAAGGTGAATAATTAATTATCTTATAACAATGGGTAAAATTGTTCATCTGAAACTTGAATCCAGGTGAAATTGAAGTTCAAATATTCAAACCAAAATAAAAAGCTCTCAACTACTTATTTTTCAGTTTCAGGAAATTAGAATTTCCTGTAATGCCTTGTAAGCCTTTCTTTACCACTAATGCTATATAAAAATTAACCTAAAACATTCTCTGAAAAATGAAAGAGGCTTTTGATGTTTACTGTATAAAAGGTAGTTGATGAGGTTTTATTTGTAGTTGTGTATTTGGAAGCTAAATCTGTTAAGAATGTAAGTGATGATTCTAAAAAGAATTGCAAAGAGTATTTCCCTAGTAAAAAGCCAGTGACATCAGAAATGGAACATTCCTGGTGCTCCTTCTGAGCAGTGTCCAGCGCAATAATTCCATTGACCACCCTCTTCACTTTCATGGTATCATCAAAACCTTTACTTCTATATACATTTGCTAAGTTACTATATAATGTTATTGTCTGTAGTGAAATAATCATTTTGTTTTCTTTATAAATTAAAAACTAAAATGATGGTTATTTGTAGGCACCCACATATTTCCTAATTAGAATTCTCTTCATGACATCAAATTCAGGATTTACAAGTGTGTATATTTTTCTTTCAGTGAGTTGAAAGATGCTACTCACTGTATCTAGACTCTATTGTTGTAATGAGAAGTCAGACATTTGCAGCACTTTTTCCTACGTGTGGGTTTCTCTGCTTTCTCTTCGGATTTTTCTCTTCACCATTCAGCACTTTTCCTCTAAAGGTCTCCAGGTCTCCTTGCCTTTTGCCTGCTTTGGGTGCACTGACACCCCGAGGATGTAGGTTGATGTTTTTCCCAAAATTGGAAGCTTTTCTGCCATTATTTCTTTAACCTTTTTTTCTGTCCCAAAGTCTCTCCTCTCTTTGTTAGACCCTCTCCTTCTGGGATTCTTCTCCTTCCTTGATCACTTTTACATTTCACAAATTACTGAAACCAGTCTTTTGAGGGAAAAACAGCTGTTTTCTCCATATTCTTTGAACTGAATAGTTTTTGTTGTATACTTCCTTCTGTATCCTTCAGTCTTGCTTAATCTTATTCAATGAATCTTTTTCAGATACTGAATGTAGTACTTTTAAATTAGTGGTTTATTTTTTTACTAACTTGTATTGATTATTCATACAGATGAGGTTCTTTGTGATTATTCTTTAAGTCAAGCTGATTCTTTTAATGATTTGCATATTATTGAGATTTATGTATTCAGCCATAATTATGTACATTTTTCTTTAAATCTTTCAACACTTCATAATAACCATTTAAAATTCCTTCTGCTTTACTTTCAACATGTAGATGATGTGGCAACATCTAGGGAATCTGGGTTGTGTTTTCTCCAGTTAGGATGCAGAGCTTCCCTGTTGCAGATCACTTAACCCCTCGCAAGTCTGTTTTATCCTATCAATAACAGTGTAATTCTTTGTTAGGTCTATTTCGGATTCTTGTTAGCCCTGGAATGTGGCCCTTCTATAGGTTGGTCCTCACTCCCCTACATGGCCCTGGCGGAGTTCTGCCTCGGTTCCTGAGATACTCAGCAAGGTCCGCAACTCTGCATAGGCTGAGAGCCCACAGAGGCCTTCAGCCAGGCAGCAGCCACTCCGTCAAGCCCGCCCAAGTGCCTTGCCTGCTCATAACTTGGTGTTCTCCCGAGGACTTAAGGATCATCTCCCAGAAACTGTAGAGGCATCCCTCAATGCTTCTCCTCTCTAGTACTCCGACCTGCACATTCTGCCTGCTTCAGCACCACGAGATTCCAACTTCTCCCCCTTAGCTCACCAAGGGTGGCACGTCTTACCTGAGCTCAGCTTGCTGGGCCACAGTCTAGAAAGTGCCCTTTGGTAAACGTCAAGCAGGTACGGCTTCTATGGGTATCTCCCTCCTTTCAAGGCTTTCATTTTTGTGTTGTCTATTGTTTGGGGTCTAAAAACAATTTCCGCAGACTTTCAGCTCAGTTTTACAGTCATCTATGGGAGAGCAAAATTCATTACTTTTTCTTTGCGTGGCTCAAATCAGAAGTCTATGTCGCGCGCAACCTTGCCTGCAAGGAAGACGCGACCACTGGTTGTCTCTGCGATGCTTTATTGTTCCGTCGACCTTCTCCTCTCCTTCCTCCTACAAGCTATATATCACCAGGCATCCAACCCTGGAGTGACACGTGGGCGCAGCCAATAGGTCCAGATACGCGGAAGGGAGCCACAGTCTTTGCCTTAGCCATATAAGGAGTTGTTTACTACAGAGAGCACTTACCCAG
>PVKA01027274.1:0-21367 GCA_004027165.1 Ctenomys sociabilis
TTAAAAAAAAAAAAAAAAAAAAAAGTTGCCACTCTTGAAACAGACTTTTCCATTCTAGCTGTCTCCTCCTAGAACAATGCTGGGTTTGATCAGGAGAAACTGAGCTATCGCCTGCCCAGACGTGCCTGGGCCTGGGACAAGCTGGCATTAGGTGGCGTCTGGACCTCAGCAGCTGCGGCAGGCCAAAAGTGATAGGCCTGGCCCTGCATGCACACAGCTTGCTTTTCCCCTGTGGTCACCGTGGGGGGTGCTTCAGTGGCCGGGTAGCCATCCGGCCTGCCTGCCTGCCTGCCTGTGCAGCCCAGCTCACCCGGAGGTGGCCGAGCCATCCCCACCTCCTCCTCTGACCACACACTCTGGGTGGCCTGAATGTAGACAGCTGGAAATATTTTGAAACAAGGTAGTGACTTTTCTGTGTGTGTTTTGTTGAGTCTCTTTGCAGATTCCCCACAACCCCATGCTGAAGTTTGAAGGCAAAGCCTTCCACAGAGCTTCAGCCCCAGTCCTCTTCTTTCTTTCTCTTTCTTTTTTCATTTTCAGATAGTGTCTTGTTATGCAGTTCAGGCCAGTCTTGAGCTCAATTTGTAGCCCAGACTGGTCTCAAACTTGCAAGGAGCCTCCTGCCTTAGCCTCCCTGGTGCTGGGATTACAAGTATGCCCCACAACACCCAGCTCCCAATCCTCTTTTTATTGACTGACTTTTTAAAGTTTGAGATAGGAGCTTGCTTAACTGCCTCGACTGGGCTTGAATATGAGCTCCCCCTGCCCCAGCCTCCCGGGGTTACAGGTGCGTCAAGCCATCCGCTGATCTATCCTACAGGAATAGCCCATAGGGTACAGAGGGGTGCACAGAGGGGCCTCCACCAGAGGCATGAAGCTGTGTGGCCAGGTGGCTGCAGGGAGCTGTGTGGGGGACTGGAATAGAGAGTTGAGGGGCATAGCAGTGGATGGGTATATAGCTCTGGGCCTGACTCCTCTGACCCAGCCCCTGCCCAGCTGAGCCTGTGCTTCTGTGGGTCCTGGGGGGACAGTGGAATCTTCCCCACAGCTCTTGTCTGATCAGTAAGGGGCTTTTGGAGACAGCACCTCCCTACATCGTGCAGGCTAGCCTTGAACTCAATCCTTCTGACTCAGCCTCCCAAGTGCTGGGCCCACAGGCACGCATCACCATACCCAGCTGTGGTCGACCTCAGGCAGCCTCCACAATTCTGACTATCCCTCCTCTTCCTCCTTTTTTGGGGGGCTTGAGATAGAATCTCATTATTTGGCCCAGGTGGGCCTTGAACTCCAAGTGACCCTCCTGCTTCAGCGTTTTGAGTGCCAGGATTCCAAGCATGACCCAGGCTCGCAATCACAAACCCTGACCACCTTGGGGCAGGGGCTGGGTTGGCTCACATGTCCGGCCTAACCCTGCTGAACTGCCCAGCGGAGCCAAGCCCATCGCTTACTCTGCTGACATGGGGACAAGCCTACCCTGTACCCTTATCGCAAGAGGAGTGTATCCCACAGTCAAGGACAGAGTTGGACACATGTGTGGTCTGGGTCTGAGGCTCTGTGCTGGAGGAGAAATTCCGGAAAGCCCGCAGCAGATGGTAAATAGCTGCCCTGGAAGATCAGGATTTGCAGCCAAAAGTGTGAGTTCGTTCCAGGAATCCAGGGGCCAGAATACCTCAAGAGCCAGTGGGGCCATGCTGCAGGCCTGCCTGAGGCTTGGGGTCTGTCTCGGCCATACTAGGAGAGAGTGCATCCAGGTTCCCATGGCACCCACTGCACTCAGCTGTGGCCATGCGCAGACAGCGCCCCCACCCTGCTCTCGGGACCAGGAGGGAGCTCTGTGGTGTGCAGCGCAGAGGGGACTCAGCGCTATCATGCATACATCGATCACCGTGGGGCTGGTGTCAAGTGACTGACGGACACCGTGGCTCTGGGTGTCAAAGCAGGATGGTCCACATGGCCTGGAGTGCAGGCACCAGGAGCCAGGCTGCTCGGCCGTTTCTGGCTGACCAAAGCCTATCCCAGGGCAGTGGGTGTGGAGGGGACGGGGCAGTAGAAACACAATAGCTCCAGGACATCACAAGGGGACAGACCAGTCTCCCAAAGCCGACCAGGGATAGCAAGACGTGAGCATTCTCCTCTGACCTCTTTCACCTACATCCGTAGTGGCGCGGAGGTGTGCAGACTGCCCAGGGCCCTAGGGCCAGGGTCAGCAGGGAGGAGGGGCTGCAGGGTGGGCTCCAAGGCAGCTGTGGCTGCCCCCGTGCCACGGTCAGGGACCACACTCCGGATGGCCTCACACACTGAGCACTTACGCGCCGATGACGGGGATGCGAATAGTGAGTAGCTGTGCTCAGCACGAGAGCCGAGTGAGGGGTGGTCTGCTCAGGATGTCTATTTTGTAATCACAGTGAAGGACACTGCAATTCACCTGCCTCAAAAGCTTCCCCCTTCTTTGGAACAGACTTGTCGCGTGGCTCCTGCCACTTTCTGCAGCAGCTCTGGAGTCCCCTTTCAGCACGGTCTTAAGTTGCACTCTCTGGCTGTTTTGATGTCCTGAATCGACTACTCAAACCATTTCCCTTTTGTGGTCGTTGCGCTTTAGGGAAGAGCCAGAAGTACCGCAGGCTGCCAGATCGGTACTTAAGGTGGATGAGGACTGGGCCTCGTGTTCTCACAAGCTGCCTCGCCATGGGACGGTGCTCAGCAGCAGTGCTCACTGTTGTTGATCACACCTCATAAAGACACTCAGAGGCGGGCACAGCTCAGAGGCATGAGCGCCTGCCTGGCAAGCATAAGGTCCTGGGTCCGACTCCTGGCACTGAAGGAAAAACAGATAAAGACACTCAGGAAGGGGCTGGGGAGATGGCTCAGTAGAATAAGTGCTTCCCTGGTAAGCGCAAGGGCCTGAGTTCAATCCCAAGTTCTGCAAAAAAAAAAAAAAAAAAAAAAAAAAAAGACAGGAAGGAGGGCTCCAAGCCACTTCCCAGAGCAACAGAAAGGTGGGGTGACTGTGCTCAAAGCTGCAGGGAGGCTGCTGGCAGTGCGTCTTTTGCTGCAATACTTTTTAAAACTGTAAACATTCATTGTATTTTTAGTCACCTTTTCCATAGTGCTCGTCTATCTAGGAAAAGGAAGGAGGGAAAAGAGAAAGACGGGTTGGCGGGTGTGGGGACCTCACCCGGCACTGGAGCCTCAGGTCCCCATGCACCTTGCGGTGGCCTGGGGAACAGAACGTGCATGTAGTATCCCTTTGCTTCCCTCCTTTGGCTTATTCGCCCTTCACAGTAATGAGCAGCTTTGTGGAACATGCACAGCTTTCATGGTCCCCAGAAGCAGGGCTCCCCCTTTTTCCCCAGCCTGTGACCACACTCGGAGGGCCTTCTTTTGTATAGCCATGCTGTCTGGGACCTTTGGGTCCCTAATCTCCCTTCCTGAAATGCATTTCTGGGGTCACTTCCCGGATGCGCCCCAGAGTGGGGATCTCCCCTAGGGCCTGTGCTCGTGTGCAAGGTGGTGGGGGGAATCATGTACCCTACAGCCTGGCCCACAGTCCCAGTAGGCGCGGAGTCACAGTGTCTCTGTTTTCGTGTCTTCCAGTGTCATCTTGCATTACAACCTATAAGAAGACACCACCTCCCGTCCCACCCAGAACCACCACGAAACCTTTCATTTCTATCACAGCGCAGAGCAGCACAGAGTCCGCGCAGGACGCCTACATGGACGGGCAGGGCCAGCGGGGTGACATTGTCAGCCAGTCTGGACTCAGCAACTCCACCGAGAGCCTGGACAGTATGAAGGCCCTGACCGCCGCCATCGAGGCCGCCAATGCCCAGATCCACGGCCCTGCCAGCCAACACATGGGCAACGGCGCCACCATGGCTGCGGCCACCACCGCCGTGGCCACCGTCGCCACAGAGGACAGGAAGAAGGACTTTAAGAAGAACCGGTGTCTGTCCATTGGGATACAGGTAACTCTACTCGCACCCCTCTGGGGTTAGAACCAGCCAAATAGCTCTGTGGATTAAAGCACCACAAGCAAGCGCAGGGACCAGAGGTTCGATCCCCAGCCTGCCACACCAGGGACCAGGCGGGGTGGCACAAACCTGTAATCCCAGCTCTTGGGAGGCTGTGAACAGGAGGATCACTACAAACCCAACCTACATAGTGAGACCCTGTACACCCTGTCCTAAATAAAAATAAAGTTGACATCCCAGCTCTCAGGAGGCTGAGGTAGGAGGATCGCCATGAATTCAAGGCCAACCTTGGCTACAAATGAGTTCAGGTCCAGCCTGAACTACAGAGTGAGACCCTGTCTCAAAACATGCATCTAAATATATACACACATAATTAAATGTGAAGTATTAGAAATACCTTAATCCAAGTCAGAAATCAGGTTATCAGAGTTTTGTTTTCAGAAGTTTATTCTGTTATTTATCTTTATGAACCAAGAGAACAAAATGAAGTGAAAATATTCCAAGGGGAAAAAGACTTTTTTATTTCTATATAACACACATGTCCACCTGGATAATCTGGTAGAAACCATCGAAAATCACTTAGACTTTGAAAAAGTAGAAGAATACAGTGTAAACGCAGTGATACCCACAGTGTGTCTATATGGTGCGACTACTGACCCTCAGTAGGTTTTTTACCCCCTTCTCTTCTCGCCTCTTCATGGTGCATGGGAGTGAGACTGGGGCTTCATGACGCACACACACTGGGAAGTGCTCTGCCACTAAGCTACGTCTTCAGCCATTTTTAAAAATTTCTTTAGAAACAAGATTTCATTCTTCTGTCCAGATTAGACTCCAAATCCTACGCTCAAGAAATCCTCCTGCTCAGCCCTTCAAGGAGCTGGACTACAAGCACGTGTCACAGTGGCCGGCTCGCTTCTGATAGTAATGAAAAACTATAAAACAATAAGAAGGGCCGGGGAGTAAAATAAGCACTTGCCTGGCAAGCCCAAGGGCCTGAGTTCAATCCCTCATTCTGTAAAAAATAAATAAATAAATAAGAATAAGGTTCAGGAACAATATATATCACCTATCTGAACATAACATGAAAAGATCCCTATGTAAAATATAAGTTCAAAATACATAGAAAGTTATTCAATAGTCTTCCATAAGAATTCTCCATGGTATAAAAACAGCATTTCTCTCAAACCTAATACAAATATTGAAAGATATTCCAATAAAAATATAGTGTGATTCTTATTACTTGGTGGAAGCCAGTAAGGCAGATTTCATAATTTGATTTTGAGGCTTATTTAGAAGTTCATTTCCCAAAATAATCTACAGATTTTGCTTTGCTTTTATAGTTCATCAAAAAAAGAACCACAGGAGACCTGCCACATAAAATATCAAGGTTTAGGGCCAAGGAGATAGCTTGGTGGTCTGAGCACCTGCCTGGCAAAAGTGAGCAAAGTTTGATCCCAGCACCACACCCTGCACTGGCTCCATCCCCAGGGGCCCCAAGCTGGCCACGAACATTGGGCACGGTGGCCCATGCCTTGCCTGTAATCCCAGCACTGAAGAGGCAGAAACAGCAGGATCCATCCCCCCACCCCACCACAAGTCCGAGCTCGCAGTGAGACCCTGCGCACACACACACATACAAAAAATAAATAAATAAATAAATAAATAAATAAATAAATAAAATGCTTTAAAATAGCAAGGCTCACTAAAAAATTTATACTAGGAATGAAGAGAAGAGAGGCACCAAGACTCTCAAATCAATAGGCCATTAACAGGTCCCCTTATGTAGAACTAGCTCAAGCTTGGGATAAAGTAAAAATAGGTGGAAAAAGTGAATGAACTAATAACAGAGCCAGATCAACTGATGGCAGAGGCAGGAATGTTCCATCTCTACAAACATCCTCCACACAAACCTTTCAGGGTGATGGATATTTAAGAACTAAGCCGAGTGGGGCCAAGGAGATAGTTCAGTGGAATAAGTGCTTCCCTGGCAAGCACAAGGGCCCGAGTTCAATCCACAGTTCCACAAAAAAAAAGAACTATGCTGAGTATGATGACACACACATATAAGTGGGAGGCTGAAGCAGGAAAATCCCAAGTTCCAGCCCAACCTCAACACCTTAGAGACTTAGCAAGACCCTGCTGAGGGCAGGGCAAGGGCACTGGGTGCAGTGGCCAGTGTCACAAAACAAAACAAAGCATGACCCAGCCATAGTGTCACATGCTCATAATCGCAATGCTCAAGAGGCTGAGGAAGGAGGATCATGAGTTCAAGGCCAGCCTGGGCTGCACAATGAAACCAAAACAAGCAGGGGCTGAGAGCTTTCAAGGAGGATGGGAATGTTGGCCAAGACTCAAATATGAAAAAAAAATCCTCAGAGTCTGCAAAACAAAACAAAGAGGCCAGGTGTGGTGGCGTACAACTGTAACCTCATCACGTGGGAGGCTGAGGCAGGAACACTGCGAGTTTGAAGCCAGCCTGGGCTACATAGTGAGCTCAAGACCAGCCTGAACTACATGGCAAGATCCCATCCCAAAATATAAAAAACAAAATAAAACTCCAAAACCTGAAAGCTGGAGATCAGTATATAATAAGGTTATGCACTATGGAAAACAAAATGTATACAATGAAAGATAAACTGAAAGAAAATGTTAGTAATATGGCAGAGAAAAGATTTAGAGTCATAAGAGAGATCTTATGAATCAGAAAATCAGAAACATTCCACACTTACACCTCCCATATGATATAATTCCGTATTTTAATTTTGTATAATTTACAATAAATTGCTTTTATGTCTAAAAATAATTGATTAATTATGGGGGTAGGGCTGAGGAGAGAGCTCAGTAGCATAAGCACTTGCCCAGCAAGCTCAAGGTCCTGAGTTCAATCCCTGGTACTGAAAAAAAAAAAAAAAAAAAAAAAAAAATTACGGAAGATAAGCTTCATTATTCAAATAACCCTAAAATTTCCTTCCCGTCTGGCCAGGTAGCTCAGTGGATTAAAATGCCTGCTTAGGCAGATGCAGGGCCCAGGTTCGATCTCCGTCTGCTGTGCCAGCCCTGCCCGCGGGGCGCTGAGACTGCAATTGAGACTGGGTGTGGTGGCAGGCACCTTAATCCCAGCGTTTGGGAGGCTGAAAACAGGAGAATCACCATGAGTCCAATCTGGGTAGTGAGACCCTGTAAACTCTGTACTAAATTCAAAAATACACCACGCCCGGTGCTTCAAAAATAAATAAATAATAAAAATAAAATTTCTGGAGTAGAGGAGATAGCTCAGTAGAATAAGTGCTTGCCTGGCAAGCGCAAGGGCCTGAGTTCAATCCCTGGTTCTGCCAAAAAATAAATACATAAATAAATGTAAAATAAAAATAAAATAAAATTCCTTCCAACTCAGATTGAGGGTGATTTGTCCCCTATGGGTTCAGTCATTGATGGCAACATTTTCCTTCTGACCTCTAATACACAGCTATTGACAAACTTAATGACAGCTTTCAAAGCCAGTTCTTTAGCATAAAAGAAGAATTTAGTTTATCCTGACAGGTTATCCATAAATCTCCTAATATCAGCACTACATAAATCTTCCAACATCCATTGTAACTACAGTAGATGAATTCCCCGTCTTCATCCTCACATTGAATCTGCTAGCACAGAGCCTCTAGGAGTCCACCCCGGCAAGCACCCCCCTGACTCTGCACTCTCAGCAGTCACGTGCCCCTTCGCCCATGGTTCTGGGTTCACACCTACAACCAACCATGGATCAAAAATATGTTAAGGGGGGCTGGAGAGATGGCTCAGTGGAATAAGTGCTTCCCTGGCAAGCACAAGGACCTGAGTTCAATCCCCGGTTCCATCAACAAAAAAAAAACAACAACAAAAAAAAACTATGTTAAGGCATCTGCATTGAACGTATGCAGCCTGTTTTCATTATTTCCCAAACAATACAGTACAATTACTATTATTACAAAACACTGCATATGATAAATGTTTAAATAAAAATATTACAGTGAAAGACACGGTCACTCAGCCCCCTGTGTTCCCCCTCTAGTTCAGACATACATGTCCCTCGCTTCCTGTCACTGTCCAAAGCAGTTCTAGAGCCCTCTTTCTGAGCGTCTTTGTAAGGTGTGAGCAAAATCCAAGTAGCCACCGTGTTCTCATCACATCCTCATGCACAGCACTGTGTTGCTGTAAGTGAGCTAAGCTGATCTACAGTACACAGGCAGATATGTGTAGCTCCCTTGCAAGAACTGTGACATTTCATATAAGGAACTCGAGTGCTGGTGGACTTGGGTATCTGTGGGGGCCCCAGAAACAACCCCAGTGGGTCCTTAGGGAAACATACTTGCAAATCTATGGAGAACTCACAACATTTATCAGCCAGCTTGAGAGTGAATAAAACTGACTTAGATCACTAGAGTCACAGAGCACGCTAGTAAGGTGGTGGTGGCCCTCAGCAAATACTGAACAAAGAGGTTACAAGTCACAAAACACTGGAGAAAACTGTAAATGTTTCTGCTAAAGTGACTGGTTTGTTGTTGTTGTTGTTGTTGTTTGGCGGAACCGGGGATTGAACTCGGGCCCTTGCGCTTGCCAGAGAAGCGCTTATTCCACTGAGCCATCTCCCCAGCCCCAAGTGACTTTTTTTTAAGTGTGGTAACTAAGTGAAGCAACCGTTGATTTCCTCAGGTGGATGACGCTGACGAACCTGACAAAACAGGAGAAAATAAAGCACCCAGTAAGTTCCAGTCCGTGGGAGTCCAAGTAGAAGAAGAGAAGTGGTAAGTCCACAGGCACTCCTCCTCTTTCATCCTGATGCAGGCAAGGATGACCAAAGCATCTGTCCCAGTATAAAGCTTCAGAATTCAGGAGCCTTCCCCTTAACTTTTGGAGCATTTGCAGGGTAAGCTCACGTCCACATTAGCTGATTCCCTCCTGCTCTTTAATACCAGGGACCATCCTGTAAAGTTTTAGCTTGAATACCAGTCCCAATGCATCACATTCACATAAACTTTGCATGCAGTGATCCTCTTTAAAAACTTCATAGGGCTGGTGAGATAGCTCAGTGGACTAAAGTGCCCGCTTAGGCAAGCACAGGGACGCATTTCCATGCATTTCCATCCCCAGCACTGCGTGCCGGGCCAGCCCCACCCCCAGGGCCGGCCGAGCCAGCCAGGGTCCAGGCGTGGCAGCGCACACCTGTAATCCCAGTGCTGGGGAGGGTGAAAGCAGTGGAATCGCCACAAGTCGGAGCTGCACGGTGAGACCCTGCAACAACCAAAGAAAAAAACTTCATAGAAGCCAGGTATGGCTGTGCACACCTGTAACCCCAGCAATCAGGAAGCTGAGGCAGGAGGGTCATTGTAATTTCAAGACCAGCCTAGGCCCCAAAGCAAGCTCAAGGCCACCCTGAATTGCATAGCAAGACCCTGTCTCAAAAAGACACACACACAAAAAAAAAGAAACCTTCATAGATTTTTATGAGAAGAAAAATATTTTTATTCTTAGCAATTCATAGTGTCTGATGTCTAGTATATGCCCAGGGAATGGCGAACGAATACATGAGTGAACAAGATGAAAGAGGGGAAAAGAATATTTCCTATCTTCATTCTGAATCCCAAGTTACTTTAGGGTGATCACTAAAATAAGCTTCTCTTAGCTTCATGTGAGTAAGTGGGAATTTCAGGGTGCAGCAGGGACACAGAATCAAGGAGCAGGATGGGATTGCTGGAGTATTTTCGTTTTATAAATCAGACTTTCATCAAAAGAGTGAGTTTCTCAGGCTCACTGTGAGCTCCTTCCCTAGTAATATCACAAATGATGCAAGGGGCAGAGCCCACCAGACTACTGTGAAGGCAGCGTGGTGCAGAATTCGTTGTGCTTGGGGACAGGCAGGCAGAGGGAAGAAAGGCTGACTGCGGGGAACAGAGAGAAGTGGTTCTCTCTTATAGGGATCGAAGGGACATTAGGTGGGAAGATATTAATTAACAATTAATGGGAGATGGCTCAGTAGAATAAACACTTCCCTGGCAAGCTCAAGGGTCTGAGTTCAATCCCTCGTTCTGCCAAAAAAATAAAATAAAATAACAAACACCTGTGGTTAAAGTTCTCTGGCAGTGTCAAACCTCAGCGGGCAACATTCTTGTGTTGGTGTACATTTTTGGATGGCTCCAGAGGTCCCCAGATGTTCCTAGACCTGCAAGATTCCTTGTCCCATCTTACCTCTTGTCCTGTGTTTGACGGCTCAGTGCTAAGCGGAGTTCTCTGCTGAGAATGTCTCTGCTGGCAGGCAGGGCAGGGCGGGCAGGGCGGGGCAGGGCGGGGCAGGGCGGATGGTGGTTCACAGGTACAGCTATGCTCTCATCAGAGTGGGGCTGACACTGTGCTGGAGACACTAAATATGCCATAAATACTGGCTCAATGAAGTAAAACCGGAGCTATAATAAAAGAGCTAATTACAAATCAGAATATCACCTTAATTTTGAGTGCTAATTAGTAAAATCTTTTAGCTATCACCATCATCCACTAATCCAGCTATTAAACATTCATTCAGCCAGTTTTTGCAGAATGGTTCCTATATTTGAACACACACACACACACACACACACACACACACATCTCTCTCTCTCTCTCTCTCAGGAAAGCCTCTTAGCTGTGAAGGAGGGAACCAGGAGTAAGAGTACTCCCTCCCCCAGGCCCCACGGCTCACCTCCTCCGGGAGGCCCCACCTCCTAACAACTCTAGAAATGGTCAACTAGATTAATCCACTGATGAATATGGAAACCCCAAGATCCAATTGCCTTTCAAAAGCCCCACCACAGGATCGGGACCCATGAGGCTCTAGGGCACATTTTAGGTCTGAACTATTACACACACACACACACACACACACACACACACACACACACCCCACCGGGCTTCCAGTGCTGAAAGCCCAGACAATTGGTATAATCATTCTCAAAACTAATAGGACAATTAGTAATACTTACACATCTACCAGTGCATACTGACCTATTAATCACCTTGATGGAAGTGAACGAAGCCCACTCAGAAGAAAACAACTGGGAAAATTATCAGTGTAAAAGACAGTATTAACTGTCAAGTACCAAACAACAGTATGCTTTTATAGTGTATAGTATATCAATAAGCCAGACTGTTATACAGATTAATTTATACTATTAAATGTCATTTGAATAAAAAAAGACAGAAACATAGAAAAATACCCTTATCCCAAGTGTTAAAAAAAAAAAAGAAAGAGAAGAAGTAGAATCATACCCTTAATACAACCTAAGGTGAAATGCATACGTAACATACACATACAATATTCACAGAGATGGACTGGGACTGAAACGCAGTATGGAGGTTATTTTCACACCAGCACTTCCAGGCTTAGGCATGTTCCTTTATTGAATACGTAACTATTTGTGTAGTGGTGGAAATCAAACCTCAGGCCTCCCTCTTGCCAGGCAACTGTTCTAACCCTGAGTTATATACTTTCCCTGCAAAATTTTTGAAATGAAACATTTTATAGTAAGAAAATCTGTTCAGCCACCCCCTCCTACCTCTCCTGGAACATCACAGGTTGTTACACTGCTTTGTAGGGTGTGGGAAAGAGTTCAAATGGCACGGAGCACCTGGACCCAGCCCTGGCTCTGGGCTTCTGCGCTGAGTGCTGAGCAAGCCCAGGAGGACATCGGCTTCCATCCAGCCCTATGCAGGAGGCCTGGCTCTGCTGCAAGATGAGCAGCCTCAGAAGTGCACTCCCCACACCCAGAATGGGCACAGCCAGTGTTTCTCCACACTGCTGGCCTGCATCTTGCTGTAGCCATGACCTGCCCCCCCACCCAAAGCACACAATACCCAGTCCAGCACCTACAAGCGTCTTCCCCATGTGCTGGGGCCCAAAGCACTCCTTCCACCTGCACGCTTCCTTTTAAAAATAGCTCCACAAGCTGGACACAGTAGAGCACACCCGCAGGCCCAGCACTGCAGGAGATGGAGGCGCAAGGGTCACAAGTTTGAACCCAGCTTACTAAATTAGCAAGAACTTTTCTCAAAAAATAAAAACTGTAGCTTAGTGCAGAAGCCCTAAATACAACCGCTCAGTGTGCAAAAAAAAAAAAAAAAAATCAGAAATAAAAGCAACACCACCCCTTTCCATGCATAGGTCTTCCTATGCTCTACCCACGCTCCCCTGGAGTGTATCATAAATCCCTCTTCCTTTACTTGGTCTTGGCAAATCCTTTTGCCGCCTGCATCACCAGGTGGGCCACACTCTCGTGCATGCCCACCCTGAGCAAAAGGGCAGCTGGGTCTGGTCTCATCCCTGTGTGTGAGAGATGGATAGACGGGCGGCTCCCGGGCCAGCCTGCCGGCCGCTGGGAAGCTGTGGCTCCATCTGAATGCATATGAAACTCCAGAGAAATCAGCACTTCTTCCTTTTCATTTTCTTTCAGATTTTTATTAGTCCATGTTTACTATGCATAATGATTACTTTCCTCATGGGGAGTTGATGCATGGGCATGCTTCATCTTTTTTCTAGTTTATTTTATTTTGAAGAGTAAAAGCAAAAGCAAAAACACATAGCAGCACAGAAAAAAAAAAGCACACAGCAGAAACAGACAGAAACAGGACAACATATAGCAGTTCATGTCACAGATTTTCAAAACGAGAACACCTAATTTAACAGTGGTCTTTATATTATCTATTTTTATCATCATATCTGTTGCTCAGATTAACAGAAATGGATACGCAAGATCGGACAAATGATCTTTTCCCTTTTTTCTCCTCCTCTTCCCTCCCTCCTTCCCTCCTTCCATCTCTCAACCGCTTGCCCTTGGAGGAAGCTCTATCTCCCTACTTCCTGTTACCCATCTTTCATTTTGCCTTTTATTGGTACTTTAGGCCTTCCCAACAGAGGAAGCGTGCACTATTTAAGTTTCTGCTTCCGACTTCCGTCACTAACAGTCTGCTCTCGAGGTGCATAGGTTCCCTTGCACACACTTCTAGTGCATTCTGTACATACCACGCTCTGCTTACCCATTCATCTCCTCGTGGCCACACAGGCCACTTGCTAAGCTGAGCTGTAACTGAAGGACTCTGGGGGTTCTGTGTGGACAGCTCAGCAATCAGCCCTCTGGGGGACATCAGAGAGTCCACCCCATTCTGCAGGTTTTGCCTCCAAGAGTCAACCAGGTCCACAGCAGAAATACTTAAGGAAACTCCCTTGGGCTTCCAGCAGCAGAAAGCAGAAGGGCACTCCAAGAAGTGCCAGAGCTCTCCATAACTCCTCACAGCCTGCACAGAGCAGACACTGGCCCACGGGCACCTTTGCCGGCTGGGTTTTATCCGAGCCTGCTTACCTGGGAATGAACACTCCCTACTCCTGCTCTTTCTCACCCTCCATGCAGGGAAAGAAAAGGCCCAGCTCCAGCCCCTCTTGCCTGTTTGTCCCCCATAACAAAGAGAATTCAAGCTCAGAGCAAGTAGATGAAAATAAATTGTAAAAATAAGAGCAGAAACCAGTAAAACAAAGTTAATAAGGAAAATCAACAAAACCAAAATGTGATTCTTGGAGAAGATGCATAAACGTAATAATGCTGAGGCCTGCCAGATGGTTTAGGGGATTAAAGCATCTGCTGAGGCAGATTCAGGGACCCAGGTTCAATCCCTGGTGTCCCGGGCTGGCTCCACCCCGGGGACGCACTGAGACTGCAGTTGAGGCAGTGTGGTAGCCTGTGCCAGTAATCCCAGTGCTTGGGAGGCTGACAACAGGAGGATCACTAGGAGTCTGATCTGTGTAGTGAGACCCTGTAGATAGACTCTATACTAACACACTGAATCATCTAAAAACCAGGAGCCAAACTGTGCTGCCTTAAATTGGGGATGGTGGGTATTTTGTTTCAGCAACAAAAAGTGACTAACCCAACACAACTGGCCAAAACCAAGAAATAAATGGCTAAGCTCACCTGTTACCCCAGCACTTGGGAGGCTGAGGCAGGAGGATCCAAAGTTTGAGTTCCACCTAGGCAACTTAGCAAGACATTTGCAAAGTAAGAAGCTGGGGCTGTAGCTCAGGGTGAGGGCCCTGTGTTCAGCCCCACTGTGGGCAGAGAAAGACTCAAAGATGCCCCCTCTCAATTCTCTTTTACAATATGATAAGAAAAGGAAATGAAAGGTATGAGAATTGGACAGAACAAACAAAACTGCTCACAGAGAACAAGATTGGCTACTGTCTTAGTTACTTTTCTCTTGGTACTGAGACAAAATACCCAATGCCCAAAATTAAGGAAAGCATAATTTAGCTCACAGGTTGTGGAGGTTTCAGCTTGTAATCAGCTGGTGCCAAGGCAGGGTGGCATGGCTCAGGCCACTGGCAGAGGGCCGCACCAGCGAAAGGGCAGAGGGAGCCTCTTTTCCTTCTTCCTTATATCCGAAGCAGGCTGCCACCCCCCTCTGCTTGCGGGCAGGATGTATACAATGTGAGGACCCTGGCTCCTTGCTGAGACACTTAGTTAAGCTTCTCAACTTCCCAAGTTGACACAGTGTATCAACTATGACAACATCCTGGAGGGTAAACAGCCACCTAGGACATGTCTCCTATACCCGGATGTAGACCTTCTTACTTAGTTAAACTTTCAAACTTCACAGTGTGACACAATGTATCCATCACTACTGCTATGCCAAAAGGACAGAGACCACAGCTCCTGGAATGCATAGGCGGCCCCGCAATGTTGGGGGCACCAGGTTAATACATGAAGCTTGATTGCTTTCCTACATGCCAGCATTGAACAAGAGGCCTCTGACACTAAAAGTATGTTACAATCCACACTGGCGTTCCCCAAAATAAATACTTAGAGGTATACCAGGAAAATGCCCACACACCGGTGGAGTCCATGGAAAGGCACCCCCTGTTCATGGATAAGGACCCCCACATTATCAAGATGTCTGTTCTTCGTAAATCCGTCTATAGACTCTACTCATCCCTACAAACCGTTCTTTGTGGATATCAGCCAGCTGACTCGAGTCCACATGGAAAGGCCGATTGAGAAGACCTGCAGGATGGACACCAGGAACTGATTCTGCCTGACTTCAAGAGTTCAGCAGAAGCCGGGCGTGGTGGCGCATGCCTGTAATCCCAGCACTTGAGAGGCTGAGGCAGGAGGATTGTTGTGAGTTCAAGACCAGCCTGAGCTACAAAGTGAGCTTAAGGCCAGCCTGAGCTGCACAGTGAGACCCTGTCTCAAAAAGACAAAAAAAAAAAAAAGAGTTCAGGAGAGCCAGGAATCCGCACAGCCGGACACTGAGGAGGAGGAGGACAGGTGAACGGGACAACAGAGCCCGGAGTCCAGCGCTGCCCAGTCAGCTGATCTTTCACAAGGGATGACGGGGGCAAAGAGAAGAAGTAGTGCTGTTAACAAATGACATCAGAGCAAGCACCATCCGCGTACAAACCACATAACTCTAGACACCAACCTTTTGCCCTTTACAAAAATCCGCTCAGAATGGATTCCAAGCCTAAACACAAAACACAAAACTAACAAACTCTTAAAAGATTGCTTAGGGGATTATTGCATGACCTTGGATATGGTGGTAACTTTTTAGATACATACTAAAAAGGACTGGTCTGTGGTAGAAATAGTTGAGGAATTGGACTTTATTAAGATTAAAAACTGCTCCATGAAAGACATTATCAAGTAAATAAGCTAAGCCACAGAATTGGAGGAGATATTTGTAAAAGACAAATACAAAAAGAACTCCTAAGGTTGAACAATAAGAAAAGGAGCAAACTTGTTTAAAAAATGCGGGGCTGGCTGGGGCTGCTGCTTGGGGTAGAGCAGGGCAGGCCGTACGGAAGGCTTCACCCTGGCAACAGGAAAAGCAGGGGAGCTGAACAGACTCTCAGGGATTATGAGGTGGAGCTGAGGCATATGCAGATACGGAGTGTTCACCTCGGGGTAGGGAAATGCGCATTAAACCGCAAAAGAGATGCTGCCTGCCCACCTGAATGGTCCGCGGCTAAGACCCGGACAATGGAGTTCCCACTCCCCGCTGGGTGGCCCCAGAGTGGATCAGCCGCCTGAGAGCCGGATGATTTCTGAGAAAACTAAATATTCTTATCCAGCAATTGTGTTCCTTGAATTTTTTTTTTTTTTTTTTAAGAACTGGGGATTGAACTGCCTTGAAGTCACCAGGCAAGCACTTATTCTACTGAGCCATCTCCCCGACCCCCAGGATTTTAAACAAATGAACTGCAAACACCATTCAAAATACCTGCACATGATGTTTATAGTAGCTGTATTCATAATGCCAAAACCTGGAAATATTCATAATATCTTCTAGATGATGGAATTGTTCAGAGTTTTCTTAAAAAAAAAGCTATCAAGCCCCAAAAAGGCACAGAGGAAACTTAACTGCACATTGCTGCGCAATCCAGCCAATCTGAAAGAGTCTGCTGCACGATTCTGGGCCAGGAGATTCAGGTGTGACGGCCGTCTGGGCCAAAGGGCGTGGCCTGTGGGTCCTGAGATCCGGAGAAGGCAGGAAGAGGTTCCAGGCCATGCACCTGGAGCCGATCAAAAAATACTGTCTTGGCTCCTTGGAGGTACGCATTGGTGCGTCAGGGAAAGAGGAAGAAGCCGCATGAGCGGAAGAACTCGAAGATTAGATTGTAAAAAAACAAAGCAGGAGCCATGCTTTTTCGAAGACCTGTGTTACAGGTGCTTCGTCAGTTTATAACATATGAGTCTGAAGTGGCCAGGGATGCAGTTCTTGAAAGATCACTGAATCGTGTGCTGCTGCTTGGGCGAGTGGGTCAGGACCCTGCCATGAGACAGGTGGAAGGAAAGAATCCAGGGACCGTATTTTCTCTAGCAACAAATGAGATGTGGCGGTCAGGGGACAATGTGACGTACCAGATCAGTGATGTCAGTCAAAAGACACGTGGCACCAAGTATCAGTGTTTCGGCCGCGTCTTAGAGATGTAGCGTATGTGAAGAAGGGCTCTCAGGTTTTCGTGGAAGGAGAAGTAGACTATGGCAAATACATGGATAAGAGCAATGTGAGGCAACACGCACAGCAGACAGCATTATCTTTTTGAGTGACCAGACAAAAGAAAAGGAATGAACAGACAATTCTCGGGCCATTGCTGGGGATAGTCTCATTTTCCAAATCATGTATAGTCTTCATAGTTTTAAGGATGAGAATGAAAATGGTATTTTATTAAAAACAAAACAAAAAAAAAGAGTACTGTCTTCAATTCTTCTGGTAAAATTAACCAGGTTTTTTGTTGGTTTGTTTTTCTATCTTTTTGAGGCAGGGTCTCACTATGCAGTTCAGGCAGGCCTTGAGCTCACTTTGTAACCCAGGCTGGTCTTGAATTCACAACTCCCTGCCTCAGCCTCCCGAACGCTGGGATCCTAGGCATGCACCACTACACCTGGCTCTTACGCAGGGCTGTGACAGGATGGCCTTGCTCTGATGTCAGCCTGAGGAGTGGGGGACTCAGAAGGACCCATGGCCACTATGGCTGGCGCGGCCTTTTTCTGCATAACCTACTTTGCTTCTTACCTTTAATAACTGTAAAGCCTCATCACATTTTAACTTGTCCAATTCTTCGTTCAGAACAAGAAAGAATATCTTGGAGCCCGTAACACCCTAAAACCCTGATAACAATTACAACTACTTGACACCCAAAAAAGGCAAAATAGACAGTAAAAAGACCAGTGGCTGCCTGGGCCTGAGGGAGAGAGGGCTACATGGGCGAGCACAGAGCATTTGTAAGGCAGCGGCCTGATCTGCATGATACTACAGTAGTAAATACGCATCACTATGTGTCTGTCGAAACCCACAGCGTGCCGAGAGGGGGCGGCTAATGTAACCTGAGACGGTGGTGACCACGAGGGGCCCTGGAGGTTCGGACTGCACCAGGCTTACTGTCCCTTGTTACCAGGTAGCCTGCTTCTACAAGGGGCTTGACAAGTAAATGTTTGTAGGTTTTCTGGTGCTCACTTCTCCTGCTGGAGTTGGACTCCAGGTTCTTGTCGGGAACAAAGAATTGAATGAAAAGAGCAAAAATCAATTATAAAGTATATTTGAAAAAGTAAAAGTGAAGAGCGAGGGAGAAATTGGCTCTGCAGTGTGAGTTTGAACTGGGGTAAAAGCAGCAGGTACACCCTGACCACGAGGAGAGCCACGCGTGGCATCCGGTGCTTTTACGCCATCCAGATCTTGAGACCCGCAGGACCTTCTCCACGTCGGTCCTGAGAGGCGGTGCCAAGACTGTCAGATCCAGGCATCCTTCTGAAACCCTGCTGCAGTTCTCCAGAAGTCCACGTGCACAACTTAGGGAACTGCCCCGCCGCTTCCCAGCCAGCCGTGCCACCCTCGCCACCCTCATCTCCGGTCTCACTAGTAGTGAGCGTCAGGCGAGGGGGCTGTAAGTGGGTATGAGAAGGGGTTATAGGAACTTCAGGCTGACGCAGGAGGATCCCCGGGTTCAAAGCCAGCCTGAAGTAAGTAGTGAGACTCACGTAGGGGTGGGTACTCACATTAACCTCAATGTGTTGTCCTGAATAGGTGTTGCTTCCTATGTGTAAAACTTTGAGAACAATGTCTGACAGGTAGGAAGCTCTGAGTCCTAGTCTGTTTAGTACCTAGATAGGATCACTAATGACTGAAGAAAGTCCTCTCCATCTCCTATTTTATAGCAAACATTCCCCTGCAGTCCAGCAGTCTTTCTAAATTAACACTCCGACACTTGCCCACCTATGAAAATGCTAAGCACTGCCTACCTTTCCCACCCCCAAACTTCAAACAGCCACGGTTGTCACGTTCTTTCAAAGTTGTAAATTTACTGAATGATTGAAGTTTATAGGACAGTCAGTTCCTCGATCAACAACCATTTATTTAAAATCCATCCCTTAAAAAGGCTGGAAGTCCAATTTCCGGGCTTAACTTCCCCAGCATACCTTTCCTCAAAGGTCACCTTCCAGTTAACCACCCCGTAAGGTAAATAAGCATTTAAATTGATGTTAATGATTGTTTTCAATTTATGCAAAGAGACCCATTGTCAAACACGAAGGGATTACCTTTATCTTCTGTCTCTAGCTATAACTCTTTTTACAATGTTACTGACATTCATTGAGATAGGATCTTAAAAAGCAAAACTGGGCAGCTGAGATTACTTAATGATAGCTGGGTCGTTTTTCTTGTTTTCTCACTTGAATGGCCACTAACAATCCCACCACCGCCTCCTTCCCCAAACAGGCAGGCTGTTTTTATCAGCAGGCTAACAAAACAGTGAGAAAAGAAAGAAATGGCACCAGAGAAAGCGCGAGAGAGCACAGACATGCAGATTGAGAGGAGACCTAGAGGAGCCAGCTGACTCATTACCTTTTGAATGACCCAACCTCACCCACCCGGTCCAGCTAAGCCAGGTGTTTATCGAGGAGCAGGCTTATAAAGTTAGGGTGCTCTTCTGCGGGTCTAAGTCAGAAGAAAAGAAAGGAGTTAATAACCCCTTAGGGAAAAAATACAATACACCAGGAAACGATCTGCTTCCAGAAGGGGCCTTGAGTGGCTCGCTGGAAACCTTCCTGCGGGCGGACGCCTGAAGCATCCTCAGAATGCGCGGGGCAGCCAACGTGCGTGCAGATCCTTCGGCTGCTGCAGGTGGGGCCGAAGGTGGGCAAGGCAGGCTCAAGGTTGCTGCTGCCAGCCATGGAGGCCAAACGCACACTTCGTTCTGCACCCAAGTCTGTCCCTGAAGCCAGAGCCGAGGCTGCAGGTGCTGAGCTGTGGGAGCTGCACCACGTGCACGTGCTTCTGTGCAGGGCGACCTCGAGCGAGGCCGGTGGTGGGCGTTAGCACCGCTTCCCAGTGATGCAGGGAGAACAACTGACCACGGGTGGCTGACCTCCAAAAGACATAGGGAAAAATTATCTCCCGACCTGACCTGAACGAGTTCGTGTTCTCTAAAACCGAAGAATGAATTTTAGGAACAAACGGAGGTTATGAGCAGAATATATTTATCGAAGAAAGCTCCTGTCGGAGAGAGGGACAGGAGGGGGGCCAAGCAGGTAGTTCCCCAGGAAGCCCAGCTCTTCCAGTGTAAAAATACCATGCTGGGTTAAGATGGAGAGAATGGGAACTCGCGTAAGTGATGTGGGGTGGGACAAAACTATGGTACAAGCACCACTGCTCAGATGAAAACTGATTAAGTCCAGGACAAAATGGGGAGCGAGTCTCAGAGTAAGCAGGCAGGAATACAGCACAGGGTCTCTTCCTGTTGGGAGCTGGGCTAGAGACCCACTTGGGCTCTTTCAAGGTGACTGATGCCTATCTAGAATATCAATCCCCGTGCTGATCTTCAGGGAGGTTAGCATTTGTTTGGCCTTTAGGTCTGGCTCACAGCAGGAGCCTCTGTCCCTCCCACAGTTGTAAGACAGCGTGTCTTCCCTGCTGTCTCCTTGGCCCTGTCTGACTGCCTGCAATATTTCTAGCTAACTCGGCCCTGGCCCGCCGTCTACAACAATGAGCGCCCTGAGCGCCCTGAGGCCTCGGCCTCCCTCCTTCCTTCTCTCCCCACCCTCCCCTCCCCTCCTGGGCCACTCCTGATTCTGGGGAATTCCTCAAAGCTGCTCCATAGCAAACCTAGTAAACCAGCCTTAGCTGTAGGCCTGGGCAAATGAGCGAAGTGGCTTCCGGGAGGGCCTTTTCTTTAGCTGTTAACAGTGGTTAGCAGTGACCTCAAGCTTTGTGACAGGAGCCCACAGGGACCGAAGGGGTTCAGAGAAGAACACTGGGGTTTTCGCAGTCACAGCACACATACCTACTTGGGAACAGACAGCAGCCTGTCAGCAGTCTGCAACAAGGGTGGGAGGAAGGCCAGTGGCTTCTGTTTATTTTATCTGTTTCCAAGGACTGTGTATTATTGCATAAAACCTATAACCATATATTAAAAAATTTACAAATTACAGAAGCAAAATTCTCCATAACCCCATCCCTCAGTCATGAACTGTAAGAAGTTCTTTTTATCCAGACTTTGTCCAGAAATATTTGGGGTTCAAACACAGGGACTCACACACGTCTGCCACTGAGCTACAAGTCGGCCCTTCCTTGAACACTTTAAAAAGTGTGTCAAATCATTGTATGCACTCAATCCTAAAAGATTTTAAAAATCAACATTCCCCAACAAGTTGTTTTGTTTTGTTTTGTTTTTGTATTTTAGGGACAGGTCAACAGGGTGTTCAGGATCTCACTACTAGATCAGACTTGTAGTGATCCACCTGTTTACAGCCTCCCAAGAGCTGGAACTACAGGCACGAGCTACCACACCCGGTCTTTTTTTGCAGGGAGGGGGGACTAGGGATTGAACTCAGGCCCTTGCACTTACCAGG
>PVKA01027275.1:5803-30817 GCA_004027165.1 Ctenomys sociabilis
AAAAAAAAAAAAAAAAAAAAAAAAAAAAAAAAAAAAAAAAAAAAAAAAAAAAAAAAAAAAAAAAAAAAAAAAAAAAAAAAAAAAAAAAAAAAAAAAAAAAAAAAAAAAAAAAAAAAAAAAAAAAAATTCTACTGACAGCAATTGAAAAAGGCAGATTTCCCAAGAGAAGAGTATTTTTAGGAATGCTCTAACAAGCTTCTTCCTATGTATATTTTTTGTGTACACAGAAAAAGGATATGTGTTTTTTAAAAAGAAATCTAGATGGAAGAAATCTAAAAGACCTCTTTCAATAGATGCAAATGTGTGCTTTACTAATGGCATTTGTTTCTTTCTTAATAGTGAATTTTTCACATGGAGCATACAGCAAACAATGGCATCTCATACTTGATGAAATACAAATTAAGCCCCTGCCTCTCACCAGCATGTCTCTGCCTTCTGCGGGAAGCTGGCCTCTCTCAGGGCCCACTGTGAACCAATCAGCCGTGGCTGGGAAATATGGCACAATGTGCTAAAACACAGTCTGGACGGAGGACCAGCCAAAGAGGCGGTGAGCAGCAGAGGAGTTTGGCAGACGGTCCCATTAGAGGCTTTCGATTTTTCCCTGTGGGATTTAATCCTTGATATGGACTAAATAGATATCAATTCTGAAGCAAACAAAAAATGCAAAGCCTAATCCAAAATTTTGACCATTTTATGAGCTTAGATATAATCTGAATGACTAAACCATGTAAACATACCAGGTTGTAGCCCAAAATCTTCCATACCAAGGTCAGTCTTTATCCTCTGCTAGATTTTGTTCACAGTAAAGATATGCCTTATGACTCTTTTTTATAATTGTAATGCCTGCTGTATTAGATACTATAGTACATCTTTCATCAAGCCAGAAACTGGCATATTCTGTATTTATACATAGATACAATGAACATACATTCAAACTATCAAGGCTATTTAATGAAATATATAAAAGCACTACATCTTGAGCTCTGTTCTGGGGTCCACTTTAGTTCAGAGGGAAATTTATTTGACTCATCCAAACAGGTAATAGAATTTATTATTATTATTATTATTATTATTATCATTATTATTGATTCATTATTTCAACCCTTCTATCTATAAAATATTATTGAGTAAATCAACATTAAGCAACTTAAAATACAGCCTAAATATATATAATTATAATATTTTATTACAGTACTATATGCTTATACATAATATTTATAATACATGAAATATAAATGTATTAAATATTTTCACAAAGTACATTACACTTTGGAAGGACTTTTTTGTGTGTATTTTAGGGAAGGGTCTACAGGGTGTTCATGATCTCCCTACTAGATCGGACTTAGAGTTATCTGCCTATTTACAGCCTTCCAAGAGCTGAGATTATAGGGGTGCACCACCATGGCGATTGAGATGGCTCAATGGCCATCTCAGCACACCCCCAGGGGTGAGGCCACAGCACAGCAGGCTGGGGGATAAAACCCCTGGCACCTGAGCCTGCTAGCAGGTGCTTTAATCCACTGAGCTCTTTGACTGGCCCTCAAATTGTTAAAAAGAACCATTACTGCTGGGCGTGGTGGCGCATGCCTATAATCGCAGCACTCAGGAGGCTGAGGCAGGAGGATTGTTGTGAGTTCTAGACCAGCCTTGGCTAAAAAGTGAGCTTAAGGCCAGCCTGAACTACATAGTGAGACCCACAAATTTTGAAAAAATCCTAACTAATAGGCAATCAGACAGAGGTCCTCTGTCTAGAATATATAAACAACCAATACATAACAGGGCCCTCAAATTTAAAGACCCAATTCAGAATGGGCATCTGAGATGAATACACACTTCTCAGAGGACGAAATTAAAGAAGCAAATAAATATAAGAAAAAAATGCTCCACATTGCTAGTCATCCGTGAAATGCAAATAAAAACAACACTGAGATATCATCTCACTCCAGAAAGAATGGCTCTCATAAGGAAATCAACCAACAACAAATGTTAGAGATGTTGTGGGGAAAAGGGAACACTGCTCCACTGCTGGTGAGAATGTAGCCTGGTACAACCATTGTGGAGGTCAGTGTGGAGACTCCTCAAAAGAGTAGGACTAGAAATCTCATTCAAGCCGGCTATCCCCCTACTGGGAATTTTCCCAGAGGAACTGAAAACATTATATCATAGTGATATATGTGTACCTATGTTTATAGCAACACAATGTGTGATAGCAAAATCTTGGAAACAACCAAGATGCCCATCACATGAGGAATGGTTGAAAAAGATGTGGTATTTCTACATAATGGAATGTTAATCAGCTATTAAGAATGATAAGCTTGAAGCATTTATAGTGAAGTGGATGCCACTTGAACATATACTCATAAGTGAAATAAACCAGAAACACATGTGTAAATATTGTGTAGTCTCCCTAGTATAAGAAGCAAAAAGCAGAAATACAAATGGAAATGTACAACAACAACTAAAAACAATTGAGTCAAATAAGGCCAAGTGAATGGGGTATGCTGCAGTATACTAATCAGCTTTTCTTCTGGATGGTTAACAACCTAAGTTCACTGATTAAAATTGGAGAAATAGAAGAGCCACAAGGCCAGCCAACATTTTGGCCCTAGCCTTTCAAGGTCAGCAAAGAATCAGGGCATAGGAGAACCTGTAATGCAACATCATGAAACTCAGTTGAGCTCCAAATTTTCTGATCAAGGAGATTATGGAGGCACAGAAGAAAGAGATCAAAGTTCTATAGTGTGGCTGGGGAGAGTCACATGGAGAGAAAACTTTTTCTCAGGCTCTCACAGAGAGCAAACTGGTCAAGCATTGGCCGTGACTCATTCACATGGATAACACAGACAAAAGATCTACAGAATAAGGTACAGGACTACAAGATAAACCCTGAGGGGACTTCACTGATCTCATAAGAAACAAAAAGTACATGTGTTGGTATACAGGTCTTGTTCTATCTAGGTCTTAACCATCCAGCAGAAAAGTATAAAAATGAAGTATACATCGCAGGGCCATAATAATAAGTTGAGCTGTAAATGGCTATGGTTGACAACTTCTTTGGATAACTCACTATTGGATTGTACTGCCAAGTTTAGGCACCTAAGTTAGTTGAATGACAATGGAGTGCCCATCTTTGACAGGTGTAGACAAAGGATGGGGTATAGAAATTAAGTGTGTGTATGGACAGTACAGTTGGGATAGATAATGCCATGCTTCTACATACTTCTATGAGAGGAAAGATTTGCACTAATGCTGGTTGGACAGGATATTATGTTGGCTTCTAGTACTATGGACAACCACTAGGAAAATAACAAGGTAGAAAGTATTAATTATTGAATCTTTGATGTAATTCAGGTATAAAAAAATAAGATACGCAAACAGGTACACTCTCTTAATTTAGTGATAAGAGACATACGGTATAATAATATCTGTAAGTATAATGTCATGTATGCACCTTCTGTGATACCAAAACATTATGAAAATAGTTTGCAATGTATTAATTTATCAACTCCATCTTGTCAAGGTATCTTAAAACTGTCTCATTGATATGTGCACGTCAATAAAATGAATAAATAAATAATAAGTATACAGGTATATTCTCCTAATTCATTGATTAGAGACATTGGTTATAGTAGTGTCTGGAAGTAGAATATCATGTATGCGCCTTGTACAATACCAAACCATTACAAAAATAATTTGAAATGTATTAATTATAGATTCTTTCTGGTTAATTTGATTTGAAACTGTCTCATTGCTATTTGTTCTTCAATAAAAAAAAAAGAAAGAAAGAAATGATGGAAGCCAAACTGCTTAAAGAGCATCAAGACTCTATACCATAAAATAAATTTAAAGAAAAGAACCTAGCTTCATTAGAGGAGAATATGCATGCTATTTCTAATAACTAAATACTATATTGTATTTTGCACAGTCTGTTCTGTCATACTTTGGCTGTTTAGAGATTTTTTTATGATTGAAATTATAAGTTTTCTTGGTAACTTTCATGTACCATAATTAACAACTTACTTAAATGCACAAATCAAGATTAACTGAGGTAGGCGGCCATTCCTATATCTGAATTTAATAACTTTGTAAAATGCTGACATTCTCAATAAAATATTAATATTCATGTAAGAAATTTTAAAGTCATACCCTCACTCCTTTTCCCCCTGAAGTAACAGCTATCTTAAATATTTTTATCAATTGCATGCATTTTATAGTCGTGCCAAAATGAATGTGTGATATTATAATGTTTCATTTTCAAATATTTTCATGAATATAATTGCATGTTTCATTTCACAACTTGCAAGCCGGGCGTGGTGGCGCATGCCTGTAATCCCAGCACTAGGGAGGCTGAGGCAGGAGGATTGTTGTGAGTTCAAGACCAGCCTGAGCTACAAAGTGAGCTTAAGGCCAGCCTGAACTGCACAGTGAGACCCTGTCTCAAAAAAGACAAAAATAAATAAATAAATAAAAAATAAAATAAAAAAAATAAAACAACTTGCCTTTATAAATTCACCTTTTCCTTTTAAGGTTGATTCATCTTGACACTTGAGATCGTGAGTTCACTTTGTACAAGCCTTCCATTTTCCTTCTGTCAATTATTTCTTGATTTCCTCATTACATCTATTTTAACAGATTTTATTAATGAATCAAAAACCACCAGTAAGGCACTGAATCTCCATAGACAGTAACACTTAGTTTGTGGAACTGTATTCTTTAAGAGCAACAAGATTTTTGCTTACCTAGTTTTTCTGGGTGCACCTGGCTTGCTTTTGGAACTGAAATCTTTCTTTCAGCAGCTGCATTTCATTAATAATGGCTGATTCTATTTGAAATACTAAAGGAAAGATGTCTTTCCCTGTGAGCCACAGTTCAAGCGCTGGTCTTTCAATTTGCGATAGTTGAATGTGAATTGCAAAATGAAGTCATGAAGGTCAACTTCAGAGTCCTCGAATGAAAGAGCAGTGGTATCAAGAAAGAAATAAAAGAGCAAATAAAAATTTAAGAGGAAAATGAATATAAAAAAGTGACCTGGTTGTATGTTCTGATTTGGGGTCAGCATTCAAATCATGCCCATTTTTCCTGGGGTCATTTTCTCTTATCTACAACTGAGGCATCATTTTAACTTGCCCTATGTTTCCTTCTCCTTTACCACTTCAGTCAACTGCTATTTCTACCAAACTCTCCAATTCTCTCTCTCACTCCTGCCCTTTCTACGAATTCCTGAACATGTCACTTATCGAGAAAACAAAGTTCAAATTGAAGCTGACTTTACTTGATAATGATGTGCCTTCAATAGCTTTTTCTTTCCTATTTTAGTCCTATTTTAAAATGTAGTAAGTTCATTCTCTCTTTAATTTCTAGATTCCTTTTTTCTTGGAAAATAAGGGTGGTTGAGCTGAACAAGTAACTCCATTTAAGTAATATAGTCTAGCTACCAAAGTTGTATCTCCAACCAAATGCGAAAAATCACAATTAGGTAAATCATTAATTGGCTTGCTATTTTTGTATCACTTTTAGGGTGAAAAATAATGTTCAATGGCCGTTGGCTTTCCCAAGACCTATTATTCCATGAAATTACTGATGAACATATACTAAGCAGTTATGTGAAATTCAAAACCTGTTTTTTACCAAGTCCATTTCTCTCTTCTTTGGGTAGCTCTAAGCTTCAAATAATAAGTTTTCAAATCAGAATGCAATACTTAGGCCCTCCAGGTGACATAAAAGAAAAATATATTGTTATTGATTATGTATGAGTAAACTGATCAAAGTTTGAAGGCAGGCTGGGGAGATGGCTCAGTAGAATAAGCACTTCCCTGGCAAGTATAAGAGTCTGAGTTCAGGGCCAAGGAGATAGCTCAGTAGAATAACTGCTTGCCTGGCAAGAGTCTGAGTTCAATCCCCGGTTCTGCAAAAAAAAGTTTGAAGGCTTGCAGGTCTCAGACAGTGTGAGAATTGCAGGTAGAACAAAGGATTTTTAAGACTTGGTAAACAATGTATTTTTTCCACATTTTTTTCATATTATTTTCTATGCCATGTATGCTAGTCTGCAAGGGCTGCCACAAACTAGGAGGCTTAAAAATCAAAATTCATTTTCTCAGTTCTAGGGACTAGATGTCCACATCAAGGTTTAAGAACAGTTGACCTCTTCCGAGGCTTTCTCCTTGGCTATGTTACCCCTTTACCCCATGAAGTTTTTCTTTGTTGTGTGTATTTAGTACATGGTCTACAGGGTTGGACTTGGACTTGTAGTGATCCCTCCTGGTTTTCAGCCTTCCAAGTGCTAGGATTATAAGCACAGGCTACCACTCTGAATTTGTGTTAACTTTTGTTCTTCTTAGGAAGACTCCAGTAATACTGGATTTGGATCTAACCCAGACTACAGTCTATTTTCTAAGGCTCAGGAGATTAAAGTTTCAGTTCATAAATTTTGAGAGTTACATGTTGACCAAATCTTAGAGCTAAAATAATTACTTCTATCTTACCATAAACATTTTTAGTTTTCATTTTCTTTTCTGCCTTTTACCAATTGTATTCTGATTTTTTTCAATTAAATATTCTGTAAGGCAAAGTGCATTCGTATCTCATTTTCCTGTTTTGTCTGTCAAATCTAGGAATTTGCCTATTTAATTTCATGGATTTTATTGTGTTCTTGGAGTGGAAATCAGTTGATTTATGCACACACACACACACACACACACACACACACACACACACACACAGTTGTCCCTAGGTCCAGGACACTGTGAATGTCAACTTTTGTGGATGCCCAAGTGTTTCTTATTGAGGCATAATATCCACATATAACCTATGCACATCCTCCCATACACTTAAAATCATCTTTTGCATCCTCATCATACCTAATATGCAAATATTATGTAGATAATTGTTATACTAATGTGTATAGAATAATACAAGGAAAAATTCTGCACATGTTTAATACAGATGCATTTTTTGAATATTTTATGTGACTGGTTGCCTGAATATAGAATCTGTGAGTACAGAAGACTAAACATATGCTTCAGTTATCAATATTCCAATTTAGATTCTTCCACATATTATTCCAAAGAACTAAGGAGACTAATAACTTACTCTCAGTAGTTACTCAGCAAATATTATTAAATGAGTAAGTGAATAAATTCTTATACATGGGAACATTCTTCAAGTGCTAAAGAAAGCACTAAACACTGTTTATCATTATGAGATTCATATGGAATACTACAGTATTTGGCAATTTCCTTAATAAAAGAAAGGTCTGTCCTACAGAAGATGGTGGGTATATCTTAATTTTTTTCTTTTGCCAGAAAGAAACCTTTGGCTATGTGGTAAGCTTCACCTATGGAATTAACTACAAGCAGTTCATTTTTCCATCCAATTCACTCACATTTCTAAAGGAAGGATTATGTCTCTTGGGCAAGCAATAAAACCAGCAGACAGTGCAGCAGCAGCAGGAGAGGCTCTTTGGAGAAAATATGTAGTGTCTGATCAGTTGCATAGCCAAATAAAGCCAGATGGAGATTGATTAATTTTAATACTCCACCACGGCAGGACAGTGTGGTCACTGCGGACTTCCCGTGAACTTTGCTCTCTGCCAAATTTCTCAATTATCCACATTAATTCCATTTCTATAGATAAACAGCTGTCCTTTAGATTTCACTTTTAAGATGCACTTGTGCCTTCCATAGAACAGAGTTAGCAAAAAGTCACAATTTTAGCAACTCCAATCTGTATTTGTTCCTTTTCATCTGTCATGTTCTTAAATTCTCACTATAACTCTTCAAGGTAGATATTATTTTACCTGTTTATTCCATACAAAGGAATTAAAGCTGAATGATAGCCAGTCTGCATATCCTGTTATTTGAACCAAGGTGGTTACCAATTAAAGTTCATAACTTTTCCAAAACATGGGCTGGGTCCAAACTTTATAATATGTTATTATTGACCTAAGGGCTTTACAAGCACCAAATGTTTTCTCACTGGCAGAATTAAAGAAGTTCTTCATGGGGGCAGCCTTCTCCACTAGTAATGTCTGAGCTTCTGGGCTCGGTTGGTCCCTCAGTTGAAGCAAACAGGCTACAACCATATTCAGCACCTGGAAACCCATTTCCGCACCAAGTAAAATTGGGACTGCTTGCAGAAACATACCTGCACTTCGACTTGTCTCATTTTTCTCATCTCTGTCTCTTCCTTCTCACTAAAGTGTGCACCCACTTTAACTTGGCTGCATAATGCCTTTGAGATAAGAGTAAGAAAAAATTCCTGTAGAGATTAATTTGCCTTAATTTCAAGTTTGACATTTGGGGCCACACATCCTTTAAGGAACACAGAAGCTATTAATTGTCTTCCCAAAACATTACACATGCACAAATGTGTATTTAAATAAAATTTCAATTCAAGAATACTTGAAATAAAATTTCGATGAAAGGGCCGACAAGTAGCTCAGTGGATTACAGCACCTTCAAGCAGGCTCAGGAGCCGGGGATTTGATCTCTGGTTCCGCAAAAAAATAAGAAAGAAAGAAAAGATAAGAAAGAAAGAGATTAATTACGAAGACATATATATTTGTGTGGAAATTGCTGAAATGATCGAGGACTTTAGAACTAAATAATTTCACCTTGAGGTAAGTTTTGGGTTGTTGGTTTTTTCAGTCTGTTTTTGTTTGTTTGCTTTTGGAAGACTTCCTGAATTTTGGAGACTTGAGGGGAGATTTGCTGACAGATTAGGAAATTCTGGGGGTTTAGGATGAGAAGTAAAAAACTGAATGCAGTAAAAAAGAAATTTAAGCTGACATCTCACATCCACATGAAAATTAAAGCCAATATACTACGTTAACTGAGATTTTTCACTGCTCTACTGATTTTTTTTTTCCTACAGGATCTCACTATGCAGCTCATACTTATAGCAATCCTCCTGTCTCAGCCTTCCCAGTGCTGGGATAACAAGCATGCACCGTGCACCACCACACCTGGTTTTGATGACTGGCTCAGAGCGGGACCAGCACAGCTATGTAGCATGGGGGATCAAACCCAGGTCCTAGCCCTTGCCAGACAGGGGCTTAGTCCAGAGAGCTATATCCCCATTCCTTCTCTACCAATTTATATGATGCTGTGAGATCTAAGATGGTAGGTTATTATTAAATATAATAAATAAAAACATATTTTATATTAAAAAGCAAAAAAGTTTATCCTAAAATTAAATGTCTTAAAATACTAGTCCACCTTATATTTCAAAAGCATAAAAACATTCACCAAAAATATATTCATTAAAGTTGTTACTTTATTTTTTTGTTTTATTGAAGTACAAATATCAGTGAGACAGTTTTAAGATACCTTGACAAGAAGGATTTGATAAATTAATACATTGCAAACTGTTTGTATAATGTTTTGGTATCATAAAAGGTGCATACATGATATTATACTTACAGACATTATTATACCGTATGTCTCTTATCAGTAAGTTAAGAGAGTGTAGCTGCTTGCATATCTTATTTTTTATACCTGAATTACATCAAAGATTCAATAATGAATACTTTCTACCTTGTTATTTTCCTAGTAGTTGTCCATAGTACTAGAAGCTGACATAATATCCTGTCCAACCACCATTAGTGCAAATCTTCCCTCTCATAGAATTATGTAGAAGCATGGCGTTATCTATCCCAACTGTACTGTCCATACACACACATCATGATTCTCCCTTTCTATACCCCTTCCTTTGTCTACACCTGTCAAAGATGGGCACTCCATTGTCATTCAACTAACTTAGGTGCTTGAGCTTGACAACACAAACCAACACAGTCCAGCATTCCACAACAATAGTGAGTTGTCCGAAGAAGTTGTAGACCATAGCCATTTACAGCTCAACTTATTATTATGGCCCTGCGGTGCATACCTTATTTTTATACTTTTCTGCTGGATGGTTAAGACCTAGATAAAGCAAGACCGGTGTCATCCATGTGGATGAGTCACGGCCAATGTTTGACCAGTTTGCTCTCTGTGAGAGCCTGAGAGAAAGTTTTCTCTCCATGTGTAAAGTTGTTACTTTAACTATTTAATGAATCTTAAAAATAAGTAGGTTTCTCAAAGAAATCTGTCCAATATCTAGAATAACTCCATGATAGTAATTTAGTTCTCAACAGAACTATAACCACTGCACCAACATTTCAATATAAAATTTAGTTCAAAATCACTTACTAATATATAAACAGGTAGTTCTCTACTCAAAGTAGATTTTTTTCTTGAAGTAACATACAGTCTTTCTTTTTCTTTTCCCTTTTTTTTTTTTTTTGTGCCAAGGACTGAGCTCAGCCTTATGTTTTCCAGGTAGGAGCTGTCCTTCTGAGCTATGTCCCCAACCCCAAACAGTATTTCATGAAAATAATGCAGTCAGTATTCTTTAATGATGCACTTGGGAATTTAGGTTACATGCAACAACTGTAATGGAAACTATTTGCAAATGCAGGTACTTATGTAGAGCAGTGTCTCATTTTTTGCAGAGCATCCCTCTTTAAAAGAGTTACTAGAGATAAATAAATTGTTATAAGGACTACATTTCATACAAAGTATTCAACAAAGACATACTACCAAAAGGCATGACAAAACAATAGTAAAGGAAATGTCACCGTATACAGATTTTTTTCTTGTGGGATCAATTTCCTCCAATCTGGAGAGCCTAAAATAGTGTCACATTTCATTCATATTGTTCATTTTAAATGGCTTTTAGAGAAAAAAATGTAGGTCCTTTATTTCAATGGAAATATTCAACCATCTTTCAAAATTCATTTAAGATTCTCTATAATTAAAGCCTCTTATTGCTTTAACTCAGAAGTTATCGTCTCAAACAGTGTTGAGTTGTAAATACTACTTTGTCCTTACAGTCTACCAGAGTCCAAGTCTACTTATCCTCCACATGACAAGGATTTTTCTGTCTGCCATTGAGGTATTCTAAGCACTCACAGAACTGTGGATAGACCAGAAAATAATTACTATGTACTAGAATAATTTATTTAATATGTCTAAGCATAAGTCCTGGACATGTAAAATGAACCCACTTCACATAGAGAATGTAGGTATTAAAAATGCATTGGTGCTTACTTCACCAGTGTAAGTGCTTGCCAATATCATTTCCTGGAAACTCAGGTCAAGTTGCTTAAATGTACAGTGAATCAGATCCCTTTCCTCACTCCCTCTCCAGTCAGTTCTCATAAATGTGTATCTTTTCTAAATTGCTTATATTACTCTAAGAGAGTTCCACAGGATCTATTCCAACTATTCATAAACCTTCCCCATTTCTCTATCTCAGCCTTTCCCCACTTTCAACCCAGACTTTTCACTCCCTTATGGATGCTAAAGGTGAATAATAAGCAGATACAAAAGAAAAAATCTAGTGCATTCATACATATATATTCACTTAGAGTATATTAGTATTTTAACTGAATAACTTTCCTTCCCTTATAAAAAAAATTCAGATTAAAATGAAACATTTACATTTTGTCTTCTTCTAAATAAATGTCATTAACTTTGCAAGATTATTTAACTCATATTTTATAAAATATTTTCTACACCGATATTAAGCAAGTATCTTATAATTAGGGGAACTTTTTAGAACTGGGGATTGAAATCTAGACCCTGTGCTTGCCGGGCAAGCATTTATTCTACTGAGCTATCTCCCTGGCTCAATTAGGGGATATTTTAACACTTGTAAGTCTCAAGAAAAAGTTTTGCACTCACAACTAATGTACATCCTCTCCTCTCCTTTCTTACCATCAAGTGACAAAAGATTTTAATAGAATAGATGGGCTCACTCATTTGTAGAAATGGCTGTCAGTCAAAATGGCCTGGTTACAAGCGATGAGAAAAGTAGAAATGAACTGAAAACACAATCAGGAATATTTACGTACAAACACAGCTGCATTTTAATAGTTCTTTTAAAAGAAAAACTAGATGAACATGTAAGGAATTGTCAAGACATTTATCATTATAGTATACCTGCAACACTTTGGAGTCTAACAGCTCCCAAGCACAGAGCATCTTGATGTGTGCTGGACCCGAATATCGTACAAGCCGTGCTCCGATCCCAACCCAGCCTAAACGAGCAAGCTTCTACCCGAACTGCAACCCTTGGGAGACTTTCCACAGAGCAAAATATATTGATCAGGGAACTTGATCTTTGGATCCTCTCAGAACCTTCAGTTCTCAATGCAAATTCATACACCAACTTTGTGAGTTTTAGTCATCAGTCTCTATTAGTTTATTCTGTGCCACTCTGCCCCAGGAGACAAATTTGCTTTTGGTCAGCCGACAAATGATATTTTTAAGCCCATCAAGCCAGAACCAGACTCAAGAGTAGGTGAATTCTCTATGGTAACCTGACCTAAGTTGTGCATTTCCATTCAAGAAATCAATGGCCCCAGTCATTTTATGTTCAATCTGCTATTATTTTCCTGCCTCGTGTCTGTGTGGCTTTGGCTAAGGATATATCTGGAGCCAGCTTCTGAGCACACAGCTTTCATGCAGTGTGATAAGACACAGAATTACAAAGCACAGGTTATAGACAATGGTGCATGCAGGCAACACAGCTGCCAATGCAGGCTGCAATGTTAAGACCAGTTATCAGGAGCCACACACTATCTCCTCTGTTCATCTGAGTATACTGTGTTTTATTACTTATTACACATGAAAAATATCAGGAAGTGCTTAAAGTAATCCATTGTTGTTACTTAATAATTCACATTATCTTCCTGATTAAATAGGAAGCATGCTATCACCTTTGAGTTCTTACACAGATCTTTCATCCACACAATGTTGTTCACTGCCAAAAGTTAGGTGTTCCCTTTTTCCTCATCAAGTAGACATACTATAAGCTGATACTTTGCCTCCTTCATTTTCATCTTCAGGTCAAACTCTCTTCAGTTCTGGAGAGCCACCACCTTCTGGACCAACTAAATGAGAAGGTATCTATAATGAATCTAAACCAGGGTTAAGTTTCCAACGTACATAACCAGTTTGATCACAACATCCATTCCCACGTGCTTATTTACAGATATAAATGTAGGCACATCCCATCTATACAAATGTCATGCCTCCAAGTCTCCTATGAAGTTAACTATGGCCATATGGAGGTTAAGAAAAGGTACCATTTGGCTTACTGAAAATTAAGCATCTATTAATTGCAAGGATATCACTTTTCCCTACAAATGTGCAAAAATTCAAATGTTTTCAAAATTCAGCTTTTGCCTTCAAAGTATAAATCATACTTTTCCAAAAAATTGACAACTGTACATTCTTCCCATGCCATTGTAAACAAGGTACTCCTCATAGCTTGGCTATATGACTATTTTACCACACTCTCTCATCAAAAATATTTTATAGTGAGTGATGGTGCTGAGAATGGTGAAAACTCCAAGAGTTTACCCTATATCCAAAATAACACATTAGTATACCACGAGTTTACAGATGCTGACACAAAACATAAAACACAAAACATAATTATTCCTAATATAGCAAGCACTATGAAGTCCATGTTCACATCAGTTCTTCTTGTCCCCAACTTTCTCGAAATAGTATGCAGGTGCCCTGGCATATGCCACATACACAGCAAGTGCGTGTCATATCTGAAACATTCTGAGCTTAGGAAATCCTCCACGTTTATAATGCACTGAAAGCAAACTTTCCCTCCACCCTGAAGGAAGGCAACACTTCATTATAGGGCACAGGAAGCAAATCCTCCCCTTGTTATCTATCTCCTTATCATCTCAAGCCTTTTGTTATGCCAATGTCCTTGAAAACAAATTTTGGTAGAGGAAAAATTACCCAGTCCCCTGCTTCTAAAAATTACAGAAATGTAATTCCTATCCCCCCCCCAAAAAAAATGAGTAGGTCAGACTCCAGAATAGAAGCTATGAAGAAAAAACTGAAAACATCAAGTTGAAATAACTTCTGTCCCTTGTCCCTCCTTGCCATTCCCCTGCCAATGACCAAATAAAAGATCAAAGGTAGGACTAATGGTGGCTAAAAGAAAAGGAAGCTATTAATGCAGTCAATGTGGACAGAGGTCCCGAGTCATTACCCAATGAACTTAGGTTAAAGTGTCAATTAATCCATGCTGGAGAGGTCAGCTCTCCTCCATTATGCAGGTGACCCCAGCCCTCATTTTTCAGACTCTGATAAACCCAGGGACAAAGACTGGAAGCAGTGCTAGACATAAAAGTTCTGTCTAGTGAATAGAGTAGGCTGGTGCAAAGCAGGGATTAGTAACACACTTTGACCCAAAGAAACAAACCGTTTCGGAAGAGAATTGTTAATGATTTGTTTTCTTTCTGTGTGGAGATTTTTCCTCTGCTATTCTCTCTTTTTCCTTCAGTTTATCTAAGTTTATGTAACCCTTAAACTGATAGCTGGCATGGATTTTAATTGTTTAATTTAATTGCATTATATATATATGGGTGCCATATATATATATATATATATATATATATATATATATATATATATATATATATATATATGGCACAAAAAAATGAGTAGGTCAGACTTCAGAGTAGAAGCTATGTGTATATATATATGTGTGTGTGTACATAAGTATATGTATATATACATATAATATGCTTATATATATGCATATATATAACATATTTATTAGTCACTTAATACAGCAACCCAAACAAGTAGGTAAATATCATCCCCATTTTAGAAAAAAAAAAACACTGAGACTAAAATAATTTCCTTATCTTTTCCAAAGTCCTACAGCTGGTAAATTTCACAGTCACAATTTGAATTAGAAGATACCCTGGTCTCATTTCTACACACCAGCTCTACAGTGTAGCACTCTGTTCTGTGACTCCTGGAATCTTCTCCACACTGAAAGAATAACATTAAAACAAGAGCTGGGGAGATAGCTCAGTGGAATAGGCGCTTAAAACAAAATGATCACCCATTTGGCCTCTGAGAAATCTTTGGTCAGGGCTTCTTAGAATTGAGACACAAAGACTATTTCTTTACATCTTAGGCTGCTGCTCTCTGGAAAGTTTTTCCAAGTTAACTTAAAAATAGATACAGTCTCTCCGGTGAAAGGAAACACAATGTTCTACCAAAAGAATGTACTGCAGTCCACCTGCCCATTATTTAATTCACAGGCACTGGCTTTGTTTCTGGTTTGTTCCTTCTACCAATATTGAGGTAATAAATTTCTTGTTTATAAATCCTATGCAGATCTGATGATTGAAAATTATGTGAATCTCTATATTGATAGGCAGCTTCAGACAACATTCCGAGTCACACTCGAGCAACAGTACATAAGTGTATCTTCACAGGAGATGTAATTGTTCTTTTTAACATACACCCATCAGTTGGCATTAAGTGATAGTTCACGGTTACTTTAGATTTCCTTTCCTTAGCAACTGTGGTTACCTAATTGGATTTGTTCTTCTGCCAATTACAATCATCTCTGAAATTATTTAAGGAGGACGTTTGTGTTTAACATCTGAATTCTTTCTAAATTCCAAATCCTGGGCTTCCAGTGATGTCCCAGATTTTCTGATCAAGGAGATTACAGGGTCACAAAGGAAAGCGATGCACAATGTAGAGTGCCTAAGGAGAGTCACATGGAGAGAAAACATTCTCCCAGGCTTTCACAGAGAGCAAATTGGTCAAGCAATGGCCGTGATTCATCCACATGGCTGACACTAACAAAGAATCTATAATCTGCAGTACAGGGTTTCAGGCTAAACTCTGAGGGGATTTAACTGACCTTGTCAATACATAAATTACATTTTTTGTTATATAGGTCTTGCTTTATCTAGGTCTTAACCATTCAACAGAAAATTATAAAAAAGAAATATAAAAAGTGAAGCCATATTAATATGCTGAGCTGTAAAAGGTTCAAGTCAACAACCTCTAATATTGCCAATCTTATGGATAACCCACTACTATTATGCATTATTGGACTATATTGAATTATTTTGCTGAATTCATGCATGTACAATATTTAAATGGTAAGGGAATCCCCATCTGTGACAAACCTAAAAAAAAAAATGAAGGACCATTTTGTATCTGTATATACAAAATAGGATAAATACACAGCTTCTTTCTTTTAATTCAGTGAGAAGAAAGATTTGTATTTATCGTGTTTGGACTGGATATCATGTCATATCTTATACTATGAATAACCTATTCTAAGACAACAATATGTAATGTATTAATTATTGAAACTGTCCTACTAAATGATTTTGAAACTGTCTCATTGTTATTTGTTTCTCAATAAAATTAATAAAAACTAAGAATTAAAGGGCCAGGGAGATGGCTCAGTAGAATAAGTGCTTCCCTAGCAAGTGCAAAGGTCTGAGTTCAATTCCCAGTTCCACCAAAAGAAAATAAAAATAAAAATCCTGAGCTTTACATAGATCAATTATTTTTGATCTAAAAATCAGTATCACAGTAAAGCAATAAAAACTGGAGATGCTTGACCAATGTCATTTTTATAATATGCCCCAAAGATTTTATGATTAACGTTAGGTAATCTGAAGAGTATTGGTAGGTGACTATCAATGAAGGGGCAGATGCTAAGATTTATCTGTTGACATTTTTCAATCAGAAGGACATGACTAGGAGGGAATCATATAAGTGACAGAGCTGTGCTCTGGCTACCATCTTGGCCTTGCTACCTTCTCAGAAGCTGTAACTGAGAGATCAATAAACTTCTGCTATTAAAAAAATGTTTCATGCATTCAAATGTGTTTCCTTTCCTGCTGCTTTGTTTCCTGTAGGATAGCTGGCATTATCTATATGAGGATGCTTCTGGGTGGGTGAAATACTATGGTAAATGAGACCTCCCCATGGCTTGGCAGCAGTTTTTCATTACTTTTGATCTGTTAGCAGTATTTTCTTGTATATGGTGCATTTTTAACATGAAGTTAGGTGAACAACAATAAATATGACACCCACACAGTTTGGAGATATTTTTCACCCATTCTCATCCCATAGCACCATGGCAAAGTCAATTTTGTCCAAGTAAAACTTTCCTTTGAATAAACTCAGGGTCTACAGTATATATACCCTTTCTTTAGAAAAAAATGGTTCATTAACAATGTGGAGAAAAGTAGCATTCATTTCTTGGCATCTGCTTGTGACTAGAGTTGGAGATTCAGTCGCCTGATGTCCTCATTTTAATAATAGTTGAAGTTGAATTTTATGAGGCTATGAGGAATCCTACCTTTCAAGGGAATGTCATTTAAAAGAAAGAAAATTGCATGCTGATATACCTTGGCAACTGCTAATAATTAATGCAAATGAGCTTCAATTGTAGGTTCTTTAACTGTCAATAACATAATCAATATGTATTATTTGGAGCACTGTGGTATTGACACACACACAAGCAATAATCAACATTTTATGTTTCTTGCTCTGTGTTTAGTTCACAAAAACATAATCAAAAGCATCTACTTCGTGCAGAGATGTTGTACTTCTATCACCCGAATGGTGTGAAAATGTAATGATGTTTTCTTACAAAGAAAAGCCTCTCTTCTTTGATGTTGGAGCTTAGCTTCCATTACCACAGTAGAGTACACTGAGAAGAAAACATGCATTGCCCGCACTATCAAAGATTCCACAACTCTGGGGCTGACAAGTAAATACTTAATTGCAGGATTTAAAATCATGTGGCTGCTTTTGATTTTCATGGTGACAACTCTTTACTAAAACAATATAAGCAGCTCTACCTAAAGACAGCAGATGCAGTGTCTTTTTATTGCAAAGCGGCATCCACCAAAAAAAAAAAAGAGAAAACATCTAAATGATGAATCTCTACACTCTGTAATCTTTGTGATCTTGATTCTTCTGGATATCCAATTTCACATAAATTTCCTAAAATTGTTTGCATAAAATGAAACCTCCGTTATTTTGAAAAACAGATTCAAATAAAGTCTATGTTTTCAGGTTGATACATTGTAGTAGATGTTATACCTTTCCAATCCAATTAAAGGATGATATTTCAAACTAAAAGTCCATGAAATTATTCAGAGAGAGAGAGAGAATTTATTCAAATCCACAGAGATTATTGCTTGGAAAAAAAGTATCTTACAGAGTGGTTGAGAGGACTGAATTAAGTAAGACATTGCCAATCATGTAATTCCATATTAGGTAAGTAATAGATTGTATTATTATCAGTTTTGAAGGCAATGACAAAGATAAAGAGCTTGAGGCTTACAATATTTTATGGAAATAGAACAAAGGAGAACAATCATAAATGAAGGAGGAGGGAGGAGGAGCTAAATGTTGGGGGGACAGCAAGAAACCCTGCTGTGCTGGGGGAGCCACTATAGTCTAAATCCTTTCAGCCCCTTTGACTGGAAACATTAGCATCTCAGTAAGATCTTGCTGTTTGCCACCGTGATGTCTACCAGAACTTTCTGGCAGTGCCCAAAAGAGAAGTCCTCTTTGTAGAAACTGAGAAAAACTCCATGAGAGCTCAGTAGGTTGATATATTGAGCCTTCTGGTGCACATTAGACTTCTTGGCATCCTAAATGAATTGTGTCTATGTAAACTCACAGTTTAAGAATTCTGATGGCAGGGGTGGGGGCCAGGAACAAGGCAAGTCTACTCCCCTTCAAGCTGCTTCATAGAATAGATAGTTTGGACGCAGGCTTGTCCCTGATTATGACAGTTTATTCTGCCTTGCTGAGATCTTAACAATTTTGGAAGGACAATTCTTGCCAAAATGTCTAGGCAGCCTTTCCCATATAACACGAAGCACTCAGAATTATCTAAGCTCCCTAAGACTCCTGAAAATAAAGCCAACCCATTAACTGAGGCAACTGTTGTCCAAATCAGAAACCCCAGCTGTGACACTGTCCAAATCCAATGCTGTCATTACTTTCTAAGATATTTGAATACCTTGATGACATTTACAGCTATCAGGAATAAAATTATGGTGTCTATAGACTGGTAGAATTTAAGGAGTATACAAAACTAAATGATCTCACTATATTTTTCATTGATATCATTCCATATGCACAAAATCACCAAGAATTTATATTGGCCAAACTGCTGAATTTCCAACAAATGTCTAGTTCTTTTTTTATGAATATCAGTGATGGATAATTACCTGTCAATTTTTCTCAAGTAATACATACAAAAGGTCTAACAGTATAAAAGTAGGAACTATGGGTATCTAGACATATGGCAGTCAGACAGTTTTAACATGTCTTCATAACTTAGCCTATGTTGACAGCCAGATTAGCCCTCACCTAACCTGTCTGAAAGCCAGTAAATATTAGGCTACAGAGCACATAGAGTACTACCAGATGCTTTGAAAACATCTAAAACAAATGGGAAAAAGAGCTTATAATTAAGTGAGCAAGAGGAATAGGATTTTTTTTTCATTTTTGAGGGAGAATGTCCCACTTTGTAGGACAGGCTGGCCTTGAACTCTACTTGGCCCTGGCTGACCTCAAATTGATCTTCCTGCCTCAGCTTCCTTAGTGTTTGGATTACAGGCATACTGCACAACCACCCAAGACCCTATTTCCTGAAATGGTTTTATATTAGTGGAGAAGAATATGTCCACATATTTCTAAATAAAAATTTTCTATCTTTCAAGAAAGATTTATTGAAGCTAGCAAGAATATTAAAACTAGAGATAGCCCCTTCTAAAGGAGGCAAAAGTAGATGCATTTACAGAAGTCTGTGAATTCAGAAAAGCATCAAAAACTATACTGCAAGAAAGGTTGCAAGTATTTTCAGGGTAAAATGAATGAATATATCAAATATATCCAATCCCTCATATCTAATAGGGATACATAGTATGTTAGATGTTCAAGGTTTTCTCAATAAATGTATGAGTCTAACTTTATAGTGGGATGGCCCACATCACTGTGTATATTTGTGTTCAACTGCAAACAATTATAGGAATAGTATTACATGACTCAAGTGACAGTTATTACAAATTATGTTTATTACAGCTTTTATAGGTTATTACATTTATTACAATTCAAGTAGACTGGAAATATTAGCTGATTATCTTCAAAAACATCACAAAATGAAATTCTTCAATTCTTTAAGTTATAAATAAACACTTTATATCAATAAAATGAGTTTATTCTAGATCCAAAAATCAAGAACATTAGAAAGCAAAATGTACTTGGAGATTAAAAGCACAAGTATGGAAATTCTACATTCTCTGGAAGGACTTTTAGAAAGAAATATAAAATGAAATGGAACATAAACAAAAATTTAGGGGCTAGGGAAACAGCTCAGTAGAATAAGTGCTTGTCTGGCAAGTGCAAGGGCCTGAGTTCAATCCCTGGTCCTGCAAAAAAAAAAAAAAAATTAAAGAAATAACCTGTTAATTCATCACATCAGGAGTTATAGAAATATCACTGAAAATGTAGTACATTTATGAATAGCATAATTCTAGAACTCACATATGTGATAATCAAAATTAATAAAGGATCACAAAGCCCTTTTTATCCATTATGAAAAATAATAGATTAAAAATGCCCTGCCCAGGAAAAAGCATTTCAAGATTTTATGACCCTAGAGCAGAATCCCTTAAGAAAGTGGCATTAAAAAAAAAACTAAAAAAACAAATACTTTAAAGTTTAATAAAATTGTCCAAACCAAAATATCATAAACTATCAAAGTGTAGGTCCAATGTCTGAATATAATAAAGTGCAATCTAATGTTTGCACTTTCTGCTGTGCAAAACAAGTGCAGAACTACCTTCTAAGAAAGGCACTAAGAGAAAACAAAAGAGGAAGTCTGTGAGAATAGCAGGCTATCCAGCCCAGCAAAGCCCAAGGAGATGCCTGTTCAAATGGGCATGGAAAGATGAGTCTCAAAAGGCTGCAAGTCAGAGGGTTGGCCAGATAGCTTAGCGGATTAAAGTACCTGCTTAGGCATTCGTAGGGACCAGGGTTCCATCTCCAGCATGCTATGCAGGCCCTGCCCACAGAGAGTGCTGAGACTGCAACTGAGACTGGGCATCGTGGTATGCTCCTATAATCCCATTGCTAAGGAGGTTGAAAACAGGAGGATCACTACAAGTCTAATTTGTGTAGTGAGACCCTATAGACCCTGTACTAAATACATAAAAAAGGACTACAAGTCAGAGATCGCTAGTAACATAAAATCAATGCGACTTCCCTTAATGTTCAACACATTAGGAGAATACGTACACATCTGCAGAAGTGTTTAAGGATTTAAGTAGTGATAAATACAAAAAATAGTATTTATTAACCCTAAAAAAATGAGATTTTGCATCAGATATAGTCATTTCATGTAAATGCTGAGAACTGATCTGTAAACCCAATCAATATACACATAATTACATTCAAAAAAAGACACCTACATGTCAATGGATCTACTTTGAGATAATATCATTGAAAGAAGTAAACCACACACTTCAACTTAAATATTGCATATTTTCTCTTATATGAGAAACTCAAAGAATAAATAATTTAAAGAGGACAAGGAAAGATACATAGAGCATGGAAAACCGAGAATAAATCTTTGGCAAATGGAAAGGAAACCAAGGAAAATGAAGGGAGGAAGGAGGAAGAGGTGGAGGAAGGGAAGCAAATGAAATTAAAATATATTATATGCATGTGAACATAATCATTGTTTACTGCAAAAATACACTAATAACATTTTTCTATATGTGTATGTGCTGTGTGCACGGATGTTAAGTTCAGTGTTGGAGCTGCAAAAGATGAATCTTCATTTTCTAGAGTTACCCATTATTTAGTAACATGACAAAAAACTTAAAATATTATGAAAGTTGAAAATAGTTGTATACAGAGAGTAAGAAATGAGGAGAGGGAGATGTTGGCCCAGGCCTACACTGTTTAAAAAGCCTAATTTGAGTTAAAAGTACTTTTGCATATAACTTTTATTAAAAAATAAAAATCCATTTAATGTTCAAACTGCTTATGCCTATAGTAGGCCACCTCCACTCAACCTAAGGCTCTGACCAAGCAAGTTCAGACTTTGGCCTCTGTAGTCATCCTTGTTAGCTCAGAATAGGTGCTTCATGTGATTCTTCAGAGTAAAATGTAGAACAATAAACTTTAGAGCTATTTTATTCCTCTGTTATCATTGTACTTTTAAGCTGATTTATTACCATTGTGATATTTCCCCTTAAGATTTCACAATTAGGGGACGGCCAGATAGCTCAGGAGATTAAAGTGCCTGTGGACACACACAGGGGCCAGGGATTTGCTCACCCAGTCTGCCATGTCAGCTCTGCCCCCAGGGCACTCTGAAACAGTAATTGAGACTGGGAGTGGTAAACACAAGAATCACTAGGAGTCTGATCTAGTAGTGAGACCCTGAACACTCTGTATACTCTTCCCTAAAATACAAAAAAAAAAAAAAAAAAAAAAAATTTCACAATTAAAAACAAGCTTAACTATACAGAAACAAGCACTGAGAACCAGTGGGTTTTAACAAGGTGTTGGTTGTCATTGTAGTCACATAAAATACTAAAAATTAATCTGCAAATGTTTATTTTATATTTTCTATAAGTACCTTACATTTTTATTCATATCCCCAGTTTTCTATGTCTTGGGTATATTATGTGAGTAATAGAAATTTCTGAGTTTGTTAAAATAAGTCTGATTTGAAATGCTAATTCTCAGCTCTGATCCTACTCAATGTAATTTTCCTCCAGTCAATGTTTTATTTATGCTATTTCTTTGTCTTTTGATTTCATTCATTCATTTAATTAGTTATTAAAGCTTTAAAACACTGACAACCACTAAAAGCTTTTTATTTCTTGTTTCTTCCAGTAGATCTATATTTCTATTAAGCAAAATTGTGCTAGAGTTACTTAGAACTCTTTTGTCTTAAACAATATGTAAATGCATAAATTCCCCTAAAATAAATGAATGTAATGTTATCTTATTTTAATCTGGACAACACTAATATATAAGATGTGCTTGATATGATATGATGTGATATGATACGTAATATGAGCTAAAAATTTTCGGGACTTTTATTCTACTTTATTCTATTAAATACTTAGCTTTACTAGTCTGATTCAGTGGTAGTGATCATTTCAAATACCCCAAAGGGTTCAAAATGATATGCTGTTCATAAACAGCTGGAGTACTTCAGAAAGCTATAGGAGTGACAAGTAAAATTCTCTTCCTTTTTGAATATTCTAAATTGAGCTGTGAGATTTGGGAGATTGCCATGACTGCTACTGGAAATACTAACCCCACTTCAAAGTCTCCTTAAAGAGCAACTATACACCCAATCCCAACCAAATACAGCATGAAATACCCATGAGCAACAAGGCCTATCTGCATGTTTGCAAACAAAAATTTGAATGTGACAGAAAATATTAATTCAGTGTCCCAAAGAAATTAGGTTTGAGAGGAAACATGACAGGAACTTCTACTGATCCTGTTTGTCTTAAAGAGGATAATTCAAAAACAAAAACTCTCAGACCTGATGGGTAGCAAAATCAGATTTTCTTTTCCTTTTTGTGATGAACATTTATACATTTATCTTGGTTGTACCTTGAGATATGGTTACTGATCCTAATTTTTACATTCCATGTGCTTTATCCCACACAGCTGTGCCTGCTTGCCATTTGAGACTGCTGGGAGTCTCAGTAACTGGAAAGCCAGAAGGTTCCCATTGCCTAACCGAACACCTTGGCTCAGGAGGACCCTGAGAACCAAAGCCACAGAAAAAGTCAGATGTTAGAACTGAACAAGACTAACATCTATTTAAAAGTAAAGTTTGAGGCCAGCAGCCAGCCAGGACCAGTCACCAGTCCAATTCAGCAGGGCATAGCCAGAAAGAGCTGTCACACCCAGCAGCCAGACCTGAGCCAGGCCGAACCAGTCGAATTTGAGTTCAGTAGAACTAGACCTGATGAGTTGAAGTGTACTGCTAGGCCAAGCAGGGCCAAAGCTGAGACACAGACCTACAGTGAGCATCCTGGAGGCAAGAGGTAATGGGTGAAATAGTCTGCCTGGAAGACTCCAGGTACATCAAGGGAGATACCCAGAAAGATCTCAAGGGAACTAATAAAAACTCAAATTTCCAATTTATGATCTGCTCTGTTATATGGCAATAATGTGTGCTCCTATGGTCTAAAGTACAAACACATTAGTTAAAAAAGTTTATCAATTTCTAAATTTCACTAGAAGTCATTAATATTGATAATTGTACTATTGTAAATAGGATATTATTCCTACTTTAGCCTCATGTTCTCCCTTGTGTCAAAAAATATCAGGAGGAAATTGGATAAGAACCTCACCAAAGCTCTATAGCAAAGAATGGAAGGCAGTGACAAACAGAAACCAATATCTCATTCTCAATCAATAAAAAAAGCAAAATCTTGGGACCACTCAAAACAAAACTCTCTAAACAGGAGAGATACTTAAAGAACAGTCCCTTCACACAGAGTATCTGAATACAATGATACAGCTACATACTATCAAACTTTCACAGCAAAAGTATCCTAGTAATCTAAATAGAGTTCTCTCTGAAATAAATAAGGACAAAAATGAAGGAGCAAAATGCAATCTCAGGCCCAGAGCCCATCCAAAACAAACCAGAAGATATAAGCATAGGAGAACTCGGAAGTCACACACCTAAAAATCTCTGAAATAATAGCAACTGAACTAAAGACACAACTGCAGAAGAGTATAGAGGAAAGCAGATCAGAAATAATCTCACAAGGGTCAGCCAAATAGCTCAGTGGACTAAAGCACCTGCAAGCAGGCACAGGGGCCAGGAGTTCAATCCCTGGGCCTGCCATGCCAGCCCCACCCCCAAGGGCATGCTAAGTAGTAATTGAGACTGGGCATGGTGGCGTGTGCCTGTAATCCCAGCAGATGTACACAGTGAGACCCTGAACACCCTGTAGATCCTTCCCTAAAATACAAAAAAAAAAAAAAAAAAAAAAAAAAAAAAAAAAAAAAAAAAAAAAAAAAAAAAAAAAAAAAAAAAAAAAAAAAAAAAAAAAAAAAAAAAAAAAAAAAAAAAAAAAAAAAAAAAAAAAAAAAAAAA
>PVKA01027276.1:0-30709 GCA_004027165.1 Ctenomys sociabilis
GAGCCTTCATTAACTCAAAGTGAAATGGTTAAAAATATTTATCCTGTTAGAATAGGCTGCATCTTTTTAACAACTCATTAAAAAAAAACAAAACTGGCTTTTGAGATGACTTATACTAATTTACATTGTTTACCAAGCTGTAGTGCTTTAAGAACACTACTTAAAAAGCAAAATAAACTTGGTTTACATTAAAAAAAAATTAATTAATTAATTAATTTGGTACAGGGCTTCACTACATAGTACCAGTAATCCAACCCAAGTTCTTGTGTTTCCAGGTAGGTGCTTAGATTGCTGAGTTGTCTCCCCAATTCCCTGACATATTTCGTGACCCTAAAGGAAAAAAATATTCAGCACTGTCAGTTTCTTTAACCGAATTATGTGTTTCAAATGGGTCCACCCTTGAGCCTTAACTGGTCTCTCTGAATGTTCATTTCTCCTTAGTGTGCATGTTTCCAGCTCTGCCCCAACAACAAGATCATTTTTCATATGACTAATGGGGGTTTGGTTTAGGAGCAAGTGTTCATCCTATGGTTTTGCTTTTCCGTTCTTGCTGCATCTGACTTTCATCTGGCCCCCAGTTTCAATTACTAGCTCCTATCTTGTAACCACACTTTGTCTCTCTGGCCCTCAACTTCTCTGCTGTATTTGAAGGACATTGTGCTGACATTGTTTTTATTTTTTTACAAATAGACAACATTAATTTTACTTGCATTTATTTTATGCTTAACTTATACCTGTGATATAAGTTTTTGTTTCTTCAGTTTCTTCTGGGATATCTTTTTCTTCTGTGCAACTTTCTCTTCTGGTTCAGGAACAATTCATTCCTTTTCAGTAAGGATCATATCAGTAGGTCAGGGGGAGCTCATGTATGGATTAATATGGCAATGAGCTCTATAAATATGGCTATGCATCTTGAGTGCTTTGTTCACCTGGATATGTTCAATAACCAGAGAATCTATATCTAAACCCTTAAGCTCAGCATTACTTTATGCATGTTTAAGCATGTGCAGCAAAAAGTCAGCACTCTTTTTGGACCACCAACCCTGTGTCCAGCCTCACTGTTTGGCGTGGACACACCTACCAACTCCAGTATTGTAATGCCAGAATGATACACATTGCTTATTTAATGTGCCCACCTTCAGATGCTTGGTGGCCTTTTAGATATGCATAAAATTGATGGGGAAGTTTCACACATGTTCTTAAAGTGAAGGTGAAGATTTGATTTTTTTTTTCTTTTGATATGGAAGATTTGAGCCTCTTGATTTGCATGATTTTGTGAGGTTTTCTGGTCAAGAGAGTAGCAAACCATTTTCACAGGTTACCTCTAGTCGCTCACAGGAAGAGCTGACATGGTTTTTTAAGTGTGATGTATCAATTAGCTCATTGAATCTTACAACATTCCTATGAGTACAAACCATTATTACTCCCATTTTACAAATGAGTAAACTCAAAGGCAGGGAAGATAATTAACATTTCCCCAATTTCACACAACTAATAATAATAAAGTTGATAAGAATATAAATGCAATAAATGTGGTATTGACACTCAGGTTATCTGGATACAGAGTCCATGCTGTCAACCTATACCCCCTGTAGTTGAGACCTGAATAATTATTACCTTAGGGATTTGGGCCATGCTCCTCATTTATTCGCCTAATAAGAAATCTTATTTTGTATTTGTATAGCTTTTTGTAGCTCAAAATGGTGTTGCCCCCACAATCTCATTTGTTCCTTGTGTCCAATGAGGATGGCTGAAGAAACTAATGCTAACAAAGGACACAGGATGCTATAAATGGTAGAATTAGAAGTTGAACGTGAGTCTTTGTCTGTGTTTTCTCTACTAGCCTCATGATTCTCTTTGCAGGATTTACAAAAAGATATTCGTAAGATGTGAACTTTCTGATGGAAGTTGAGCCTGATCAAGCTCTTGAATTCTAGGTAGTTCTTGGACTGAGAGAAGAAAGGATGAGAAAATAGAGGAAAAAAGAGAAATGAATGATGAAAAAGGATTACTCTTAAATACATTGTGATGCAAGAAATGAAGGGATTTTGTAGTGATTTTAGTATTGATATGAAAGGAAAAATCAGAAACAAAATCAATCTGAAGATTTCAAATATGAGAAACCAGATGATCATCAATATCATTAGCGGAAACACTGAATGAAGATACGGTTTGAAAGCAAATGGATTAATTGCTTACAACTGTGATGGGTATTAGGTGACAGTCAGACTTACAAATGGGAAAACCTAAAACCCGAAGATGGGCATCCATTTATCAATGATACATAGAACTACAGTCAAAAGCCACAGGTAGGTGAGAAGCGTAATAGGTTATGTTCTAGGTGCTAAGCCTATAGAAGAATCGAATATGTAGGGAAAAAAAAGAATGAGATAAGGAAATTAGTAAAAAAGTATATGAATAAATAGTACAAAGTAATAAAGAAGAATCAAGGAGAAATTTCAAGAAAAAGAAACTGATCATGTATGTCAGATAAAGCAAAGTAGACACCTGGGATGAAGTTTGCAAAATATACATCAGAGTAATTATCACAATTTAAGTGAATTATACAAGCAAATTTATGAGTTATTCAAGCAAATTCAAACCCTTCTTAATTACAATACAGGCACATAAAGGCAAACCTAATATTCCCTTCAATAACTCCAGCGACTGTCTGTCTGTCTATCATGCTTTTCATACAAATGAAACCATGCCATATTTAAGCTTTTGCATCTAACTTGCTTCACATAACATTATTTTCTTAAGTTGCAGCCATTTTACCAAGAAATGCCTCAACATTTTCTCTATGGCAGCATAGTACTCCATGTGTGTAAATACCACATTTTCCTATCTATTTTGGGTATGCACACTGTTAACACTGTTACCAGAATCCAGCATTATAAATGTGACTAAGTATATATTCCTTCAATATGATCTTTTGGGAATACAGCTAGAAAGCTTGGTCAAGGGGAATAACTACTTTTACTCTCTTGAGGAATTTCCACACTGATTTCTCACAGTGGTTACACTAGCTTGCATTCCCACCAACAATGTAGAATAGTTCATTTCCTCCCATGTACTTCCCAGAATTAGTTATTGTTAGATTTTTTGATGACAGTAATTATTTCCTGGGTAAGATGAAATCTCATTTTAGAATTTTATGCCTTTCTCTGAATGCAAGTGCTGATGAATCTTTTTTCATGCATTTATTAGCCTTTTGCATTTCTTCTGAGAAGTATCTTCATTTCAGTGGATTTTTAAAAACTGAGTTGTTTATTTTGGAGGACTTAATATTTTTATATTCTACACATATTCTTGATGTTAATCTTCACCTATTCATTTAAAATATTTTATAGAGCCCAGCCCAAACTGCAACTCCCCAGAGGCTCTGCCCCCAAGCTACCAAGCAAGTGACAATTTTTGTGACTCTTCCAACCCCTGATCTACCCGAATCTGTTCCAGCGAGTATGTGGGAGAACTCTCTGCTTCGCGGGGCCCGCCTCCCTCAGCAAGTACCATCTGGAGACCCACCCCAAAGACCTCTGAGTAAGCGAGAATTTATGAGATTCTCTCTGCCCTATCCAGAACAGCTCCGCCTGCCCTGCAACTTACTGGACACCGTGGCCTCAAGCCCGCTGAATGAGAGAGAATTTTTGTGATTCTTCAGGCCCCTTATTCAGGCCAGCATGGTCTTATGAGTGTGTGGGAGAGCTTCCGCACTCTCTGGTGCTCCCTGGGCCAGAAGCACAACAGAGGGTAACCACAGCCTCACAGTTGTGCCAGAAGGACTACAGAAAAAAGGAGCTGAACACAACAGCTAGATCCAGGCCAGGCATAACTGGATAATCTCAAACTTAACAGACTGGTACCCGAATCTTATTACATGCTAAGGTTGTAACTGCACCAAAGCTCTACACCAAAGATCAGAGGTCAGTGCTATACTAAATGACAAAGACAAGGAGAAAAATGCAATCTCAGACCTCGAGGCCACCAATGATAAGTGCCGAGGACACTAGCGCAGCTGAAATGAATGAATTAACAGAGTCAGAAGCAAAGAAACAACAACAGAAAGGTATAGAGGAACTCAGACCAGAATTAATACCTGAAATAAAAAAGAAATATTTGAATACATAGCATCTGAAGTAATAAATCATATCAAAAAAACATATGGGAGAAACCCAAAGCCCAACCAGAACAAGTGCAGACAACAGCATTGCAGCTGAAACATATAAATTAACAGTGTCACAAGCAAAGAAACAATAGCAGAAAGAGGAACTCAGAGGAGAAATAATTTCTGAAATAAAAATGAAATATTTTAAGTCATAGCATCTGAAATAGAGACTCAAATACAGAAATATATGGAGAAAACCCAATTTGAAAAAACTGCAATAAAAGAATAGCTACCTCTAAAGAAGACATTGATTAAAAAAAATACAGAAGATTAGAAATAATGGATTCCTTGAATGAGCAATACAGGAAAGAAATAGATAACATGAAACAGAGTCAAAGAGATATAGAAAAACTTAAAATCTCAATCATGAGTCTATGAAACTGTTTGAGTGAAAACGAAGACAGAATTTCAGATCTTGAAGATGCTGGTGCAACTAGTGAAAAGGTGAGAAAGGATCTCTTAACAATGAGGATGCAGGAAAAAATAATCCATCACATGAATAAGATGATGCCAAGATGAACAATGTGAGAATAATAGGCATCAATGAGCAAGAAAGAGTCAATGCAAATGATATAAAAAGCATGTGGCAGAAGTAATAGCAGAAAACTTTCCACATATGAGGAAACAATTTAACATTCAGGTAACTGAAGCATACAGAATGATAAATAACTTCAACCCAACTAAAGACACACTGAGACATATAATAGTCAAGATCCTAGAAATCTAACACAAGAATAATATGCTAAAAGCTGCTAGAGAAAAGAAGCAGATCACATTCAAAGGAAAACCCATCACAATTATAGCTGACTTCTCTTCACAAACCATGAAGGCAAGGAGAAGCATGGAGCAGAGTACAAGTCCTCTATGAAAACGAATTCCAGCCCAGACTAATATACCCTGAAAAACGATGTTTCAAGTTTGATGGAGAAGTGAAATACTTCCACGACAAAAAAAAAACTAAAGAATTTTATGATGACAAAGCCATTCCTTCCCAGGATTCTGAAAGCTGTTCTAGAGAGGGACAACAATGACCAGAACTCCAGGAATGAGAACAGAAGGAACTCATTATTTAGGGCAAACAAACACAGGACAAAAAGGAATAAATAATAGCAGGTAAATAACATGACAATCATAAGTCAACACATTTCAATTATAACCATCAATGTAAATGGACTCAATTCAGTAATTAAGAAAAATGGACTGGCACAGTGGATTAGGAAAGAAAATCCAACAATACGTTGTATGCAAGAAACACACTTAAGTCAAAAAGACATTCATAGGTTTAAAGTCAAAGGATGGAAAAGAGTACTACATGCCCTAGCATTTCAGAAAAAGGAGTAAGAATTCTGTTCTCAGAAAGTCTCAACTTCAAACCAAGAATGACAAAATGAAAGAAAAAAGGCCACTATATATTGGTTAGGGGACAAATTCAAGAGGATGAGGTAACACTCATAAATATCTACCCAGGAAACATAGGAGCACCTAAGTATGTAAGACAAAGCTTAATGGACATGAAGAACCTAATATCCAAGACCACCATCTTAACAGGAGTCCTTAACAACCCCTTGCCTCAAAAAGATAGGTCAAACAGACAAAAAATTAGCAAATATGTAGCAGAACTAAACCAGAACTTGGAACAAAAGGAGCTGATGGACATATACAGAATGTTCCACACAACCACAGCTGAATGAACATTTTTTTCAGCTGCCCAAGGGTCATTTTCGAAAATAGACTACATACTAGTCCAAAAGGCATGCTTAAGTATGTGTAAGAAAACAGAAATTATCCCATAGATATTATCCGACCACAGTTCAATGAAACTGGAAATAAACGACAAAAAAAAAAAAGAACAAAACTGAAAAATCCCATAAATAAATGGAAATTAAACAACAACCTACTTACCAATCAATGGGTTACAGATGAATTTAAACAAGAAATTCAACAATATCTACAGTTCAATGAAAATTCAACCACAACTTACCAGAATTTATGCGATGCGATGAAAGAAGTTCTCAGAGGGAAATCACAGTAGTGAACTCACACATTAGGAAAACGGAATGGGAACGAATAAACATCCTAATGTTGCACCTCTGGCATCTAGAAAAGGAAGAGCAAACCAAACCATAGCCCAAAGATGAGAAGAAATCATAAAGATTAGAGCATAGAGTAATTCAGTTGAGATGAAGAAAACAGTTCAAAGAATTAATGGTTCAAAAAGCTGGTTCTTTGAAAGACTAAATATTATCGATAAGTCCCTAGCTAACCTCATTAAAGAAGAGGAAAGAAAAAATTCAAATACAAGCAATCAGGAGTGAAAAGGGTGAAATCACCACAGACACAGTGGAAATTCAGAAGATTATTAATAGCTACTTTGAGAATCTTTATGCTCACAGAATAGAAGACACAGAAGAAATGAACAGATTGCTCGAAAAGTACAATTACCAATACTGAATCAAGAAGATATAACCACGTTCAGTAACCCCATAAAAGCTCATGAAATATGAAACATAGGAAAAAGACTGCCGAGAAAGAGAAGTCCAGGTCCTGATGGATTGACAGCTGACTTCTACAAGGAATTTATGGAAGATATAATCACTACACTCCACAAACTCTTAAATGATATAAAAGACTGCCGAGAAAGAGAAGTCCAGGTCCTGATGGATTGACAGCTGAATTCTATAATGAATTTATAGAAGATATAATTCGTATACTCCTGAAGCTCTTCAATGAAATTGAAAAGGAAGCAGTCCTCCCAAAATCATTTCTGGAGGCAAGTACAATACTGATTCCAAAACCAGGGAAAGACACAAGTAAAAAAGAGAACTGCAGGCCAATCTCCCTCTTGAACATAGATGCAAAAATCTTCAATAAAATCCTAGAAAGTAAAATACAGCAAACCATAAATAAGATAATGCATCATGACCAGGTAGGACTCATCCCAGGGAGGCAAGGATGGTTCAATATTTCAAAATCTATAAATGTAATACACTATATTAATAGACTGAAATCTAAACACCGAACGATCATCTCAAGTGATGCAGAAAAGCTTTTGACAAAGTCCAACACTCATTCATGTTCAAAGTCCTACAGAAAACTGTAATATATGGACTCTACCTCAATTTGATAAAAGCCAGTTGTGACAACCTAATGGATCATATGATTCTATATAGGAAAAAACTCAAATCTGTTACTCTTAGATCTCGTGCAAGATAAGAATGTCATCAATCACCCTTCTATTAAATATAGTTTTGGAATCATTAACTACAGCCATTAGACAAGAGGGAAAAATAAAAGGAACAAGAATAGGTAAAGTAGAAGTTTAATTATCACTATTTGCAGATGACATGATCCTTTACTTGGAAGACCAAAAAAATTCCACCAAGAAGCTACTAGAACTGATACACAAATTCAGTAGCATAGCAGAGTACAAAATCAATACTGAAAAGTCAATAACATTCCTCTACACAGATACCAAACACACTGAGAGGGAAACTATAGAAACAATACATTTTACAATAGCACTTTAGAAAATGAAATAATGTATAATTCACTTAACAAAGGAAGTCAAAGATCTTTTCACAGAAAACCACATCACCTTAACAAAAGAGATTGTACAGGATTTCAGAAAATGGAAAGATATTCCGTGCTCCTGGAGAGGAAGAACCAACATCGTGAAGATGACCATACTCCCAAAATTGTTGTACAGATTTAATGCAATCCCTCTCAAACTGCCAACAACATAACTCCCAGACCTAGGGAAATCTTTCCTAAAATTTGCCTGGAACCAGAAAAAAACCTAGAATAGCAAAGGCAATCCTGGATAAGAAAGACAAGGCAGGAGGCATCACAATTCCTGGCTTGAAATTATACTCCAAAGCCACTGTCATAAAATCAACATGGTATTGGAAATGAAATAGACCTGAAGAGAAATGGAATAGAATAGAAGATGCAGAGACCTCTATGAACACAGTCAGCCACCTGATCTCCCATAAAGATACCAAACACATTTATTGGAAAAAAGATAGCCTCTTTAACAAATGGTGGTGGAAAAACTGACTTTCTACATGCAGAAAACTAAAACTTGACCCAGGTCTATCACCATGTACTATGCTAAAGTCAAAACGAATTAAAGATCTAAACATTAAAGCACATTCAATCTCCTTAGAAGAGGAAGTAGGAGGATATCTTGAAGACATAGGGGTAGGCAAAGAGTTCATAAACAAACATGTATTCACACTGGAAAGAATTGACCACTGGGATCAACTCTTATTGAGAACTTTTTGCACGTCAAAAGAAATTACAAACAGTGAAAAGACAACCCACAAATTTCAAAAAAATTCTAACTTTCAGACAAAGAAGTTGTAAAGATTTATGATGCATTATGGCCCTCAAATGTCAAGACCCAATGAAGAAATGGGCATCTGAGATGAGTACACACTTCTCAGAGGACAAAATTGATGAAGTGAATAAATACATTTAAAAAATGCTCCACATCACTAGCCTCCATGAAATGCAAGATAAAACAACACTGAGATACCATCTCACTCCAGAAATAATGGCCATCAGAAAGAAATCAACCAACAACATATGTTGGAGAGGATATGGGGAAAAGGGAACACTTCTCCACTACTGGTGGGAATGTAGAATGGTGCAACCATTGTGGAGATCAGTGTGGAGACTCCTCACAAAAGTGGGACTGGAAATTCCATTCATGTCAGCTATCCCCCCACTGGGAATTTTCCTGGAGGAACGGAAAACATTACATCAGAGTGCTATATGTGTACCTATGTTTATAGCAGCATAATTTGTGATACCCAAATCTTGGAAACAACCAAGATGCCCATCACATGAGGAATGGTTGAAAAAGATGTGGTATTTCTACACAATGGTGTATTACTGAGCTATAAAAACGATAATCTTGGAACATTTTTATCGAAGTGGATGCCACTTGAACATATACTCATAAGTGAAACAAACCAGACCTACATGCGCAAATGTCATGTTGACTCTCTAGTATAATAAATCGAAAGTAGAAATACAAATAGAAAGGTGTAACAACTGAAAAGTATCTAGTCAGATAGTTAGGGTAAACTGAAGTGCATATCTTGCAGAATAATAATTAGCTTCTCTTCTGGATGTTAACAACCTAAGTTTGCAGTTTAAAAGTTGCAGAAATGGAAGGGCTGCAAGGTCAGCCAACATTTTTGCCCTAGCCTTTCAAGGTCAGTGAAGACTCAGGACATAGGAGAACCTGTACTGCAGCATCATGGAACTCAGTTGTGTCCCAAATTTTCTGATCAAGGAGATTATGTATCCACAAAGCAAGGAGATAGATGATCTATAGTGTGCCTAAGGAGAGTCTCATGGAGATAAAACTTTCTTTGAGGCTCTCACAGAGAGCAAACTGGTCAAGAAATGGCCATGACTCATCCACATGGCTGACACTGACAAAGGATCTACAGATTGAGGTACAGGGTTACAGGATAAACCCTGAGGATACTTGAATGACCTCATCAGGTATAAAAGTTAATTTTTTTGCTATATAGGTCTTGTTCTATCTTCGTCCTAATCATCCAGCAGAAAAGTATAAAAACGAGGTATATAAAATAAGACCATAGTAATAAGCTGAGCTCTAAATGGCTCTAGTCAACAACTTCTTCAGATAACTCACTATTATTGTGGACTGCTGGACTATGTTGGATTGCTTTGCTGAATTCAAACAAATAATAATAATTGAATGTCAGTAGAATGCCCATCTTTGACAGTACTAAACAGAAAAACGGGATATAAAGGAAGAACCATTCTGTGTTTGTACAAATAGTACATTTGGGATAAATATGCAGTACTTTTGCATAATTCTATGAGAAGATATATTTGCACTAATAGTGTTTGGACAGGATACCCTGTCTGCTTCTTGTACTATGGACAACCACTAGGAAGACAACAATGTAAAAAGTATTAATTATTGAAACTTTACTATAATTCAGCTTTAAAAATAAGATAAGTGTACAACTACATTCTCTTAATTCATTGATTAGAGGCATCTGTTCTTACAGTGTTTGTAAATAGAATATCATGTATACACCTTGTACAACAAAAATCCACTACAAAAACAATGTACAGTATATTAATTACTAAATCTGTCCTATTAATTTGATTTGAAACTGTTTCATTGCTATTTGTTCTTCAATAAAATAAGAAATAAAATCATTTATATATGCTAATTTGTTTCATGTATACTGTAATTTAAATTTATCTTAGTTTATTAAAAAAATTTTGTGGGCTGGTGAGATACCTCAGCAGTCTAACGTGCCTGTTTAGACAAGCTTAGACAGTCACAGGGGATGGTGGTTCAATCCTGCCCCCAGATGTCATGCCAACCACACCCTCAGGGCGGTCAGAGCCAGGAAAAAAATAAAAGTTTTGTGTAATCTGTGTGTTTTTGCTTTGAAAGAATACTTTTGGTCTATGCTTTGTACTTCACTTTCAAGATAATGATACAGTGTCTATTTGTTTTGTATTGTTTTTGGTATGGGCAATCAAACTCAGGACCTTCTACTTGCCAGGCAGGCACTTATGCCACTGAGCTATAACCCCAGTTGAATACATACTATATTAACTATTTTTAAATCTCTTATTATTATTTTATCCAGTGTTTTAATAAAATAGAAAAAGAATGAAAATTATTCAGATATAAAATCTCTAGTTCTTAGCAGTGTCTGACCAATACCTGTGACTAAGATTTTATCAAATGAATGAACGACTACAAAAATATGCAATGGATTTCTTAACAGTAGTATGTACAGGTGACTTGGAAGTACAGTGTCAGCAATGTGATCAAGACACATTTTATGTCATAAGAGTAATTATTAATACCTTTTTATCACAGCAGTGGGGATTAAACTCAGGGCTTTCACACAGAGCTACATTCCACTCATTTTAATTTTTTTTTTATTTTGAGACAGCAGGGTGAGAAGCCACTAAGTTGTTCAGACTGTTTTAAATCTTACAATTCTCCTGCCTCCAGTTCCCAAAGGGCTGGGATTTCAAGCATGTGTCACTCCTTCACAAAATTCAAATTTTCAGGAAGAAATCACTTGTTCAGACTAACAGATATAAGCATGCAAAATCAGTCAATAAATTTAATAGAAGAAAAATATAGTTAAGTATTAACTGTTCCTTTCAACAAAATAGTGAAAATCAACAATACAATTATCCAAGTTTTCCTGTGTATATACATATGTACTTTTCTTTCTTTTCTATTTTCAGTTGTTCCTTCCTGTTAAATAATTTCTTTTTCTTTCAAAGTATCTATTGTACCTTTCCAATGTTATTTACTCTTTCAGGTTCTTACACTAGGGAGACAATATGATATTTATACATGTGGGTCTGATTTACTTCACTTATGATATGGTCTCTGGATGCATCCATTTACCTATAAAATCTAAATTTATCATTTATATAAATGATAAATATGTTTACCAAACTGAGTAATACTCCATTATAGAAAAATACTACACCATTTTTATCCATTCCAAATGTTGGCGGGCATTCGTGTTGTTTCAAGATTTAGCTATGACAAATTTTGCTGCTATACACATGGTGCTACATATATTGTGCCTGCTTAATCGTTTGCTGTGCTTGGTGGAGGAACCACTTTTTGTTGTTTTTAAACAGAATCAGAAGCCTATTGACTAGGATTTTAGAGGTTGTGGAGAAATTATAATCAGAAGATGCGGAGAAGCAGAGGTTATGGGAAATTATGAGATTACTCCGGGAAAGAGATCACATGAAAGAGTTTCGTGAAATCATCTCAAATGTGCAAATGTGGGGGGAGATGTGACAAGAGAGAAAGAAGACTAGAGAGCCTGTGCATGTAACATATAGGATGCACAGAAATATCATTACAAGCGAACTTAACTAGAAAGCATTAAACATGATTAGCCAAGGGTTTACATATACTGGCAAAACACTATAACATATGACATTGTACAATAGAGCTTAGGTTAAACAAACTGCCCATTTCAACTAATTTAAAGTCATATTTCCCTCTTCTTCTCCTAACACACTATATGATTATACGAATGTAGTTTGCAATACCATGTGTATAAGCTGTTGTCAAAACATCACAAAACTGTTTACTATAAAACAATAACCCCAAAACATAATGCCTGTGTTTAAGCATTTTTAAGGAAGGTAGTATATAAATTATATTTTTAGGTGTATTATTACATATAAATGTTATTTTATACTACCTATTCATGTACATATTTTTTTGCAAAAATACCTGTTAAGTTGAATGAGGAAAAGTACATTGCTGATTTAAAAATCATATTGAAAGAAAATATAAAGTCTTAAAAAGTTTTCCCGTATGTGTCCATATTTTTCATCAATATCTCATTTCTTCGTGCTATTAAAAATATCACATTCATGTCAATATTATTCAAGGGTTTTCGGACTTCACATACAAGCACACCTATGTATATTAGATATTTGTCCACATCGAGAATGGGACAGAATACAGAAAGGAATTCAATAATGGTAAACACAACATTCAAAGTTTCTAATAAATAAAAGAAACTGAGGGGAAGGGCACTGTCTTATACACAGATGAATGAGAGAGTTTTTTGAAAAATGACAGCACTCCTGCTGTGAACTTGACTTCTATATGTCGCTAAGGTACATACTTGCACTTAGACATATTCATTTTTTCAGTGAGGTCTACTGCAATGCTTCACTTTTCAGATTAAATTTAATGCTAATAATAACACAATAGTCATATTTCTATCCCAGTCCACCAAATGTATAGCAACCTAAAGGTCAAAATGTCCCTTCTGCATATGTGCCTCTTTCTCCTTTTATTGTAAAATCCACTATCAAGTGGTGGAAAGAGTCATTTCCTTCCTGACCAGCAAACTACTCACCATGTTCATGCCCAAACACATATAACACGGCAAACAAGAAAGTAGGTTTTGTGCTAAAGAATCCTTAAACACATTAAACTTACCTTTGCCTGAAGATTGCCTCAATCTGAAGGTTTGGATAGTTTTGTAGGTTCCCCGATACACAAGCTAGAATTCTGGGCTACTTGCCCCTCATAAACTGCTAGGAGCAGGAACTTGAAAAACCAGCCTCCAGTGTTCCCACAATCTATTTACACACAGAACACACCTAGTAGCACCGAGTAATGTTTATCTGTGGTAGGCAGCTATTCCAAGAAGCAGTCACTATCTGCATAGCTAAGCTGGGATCAGGAGGGGAAAGGTAAGCAATTTCACCTTATAAAGCACATTTAAGGAGATTTTTGACATGACATGCTTTTCCTCCAATGTTTCGAAGTTAATTCATCCTTTTATTATTTTTCTCAACTGTGAAAAGCTCTATTCTTAAAGGACTTGAGGAAAAAATACATGTTATAATAAAAACTAAATATATTTGCCAAGTAGTATTGCAAGGTTTTCACAAACATCATGCTCCTATAATTCCAAACTTTATTAATTATCTAATAACATTTTTGTCCTTACATTCTGAGTGAACACAATGTTGTAGCTTGTCCATAATCACCCAATTAGTAGAGCCAGATGCTGAGTACAGGCACCTGTGTATGAATACCTATTTAAGCATGACAGTGCATTGAATGTTAGATAGTAAGTTTTTAAAAATTATTTTTGTGTGTGTGTGTGTGTGTGTGTGTGTGTGTACCAAGAGTTGAACTTGGAAGTTCTCACCTGCCAGGCAGGTGCTGTGCTGCTCAGCTCATATTCCTGGTCCTGATAAGGTCTTCCTAGCCTTTGTACTAACTATACTGCATCTTGCCTTAAAGAAAGTGAAAGTTTTGGAATTTTTTCCCCAAGATTAGTATTTATTTATATAACCACAGTCAGATATTCTGCTATATTCTGCTACCTGCAATAGGGGATCCCAAAGATGGGGTACTATGTAACTGAAAACATGAGTCTGCCTTTAAGCATGACGGGCATTTCTAAGGGCCGGGGAGATGACTCAGTAGAATAAGTGCTTCCTTGGCAAACGCAAGGGCCTGAATTCAATCCCCAGTTCCAAAAAAAAAATCAGTTTTACTTTCTTGTGTCCAAAAGTCATGTTAGAGAAGCCAAAACAGCACTTTAGAAAAGCCTTAAATACATGCCTTTTGTTCCAATTTTCAAGTTCATTGAATAGTCAACCATCTTCAAACTAATGCTAAGGCCATCTAATGTTTTCTTTCCTGAATAATGTAATTGTTAGTTATAAGATTTCAATTTAATTATTTTTGTATTTTCTTTTTCTCTGCTGACATTTATTATCTGTATATCCATTAAGACCTTATTCTCCTTTTATTCTTTGGACATTTTTTTTCCTTTGTGTGTTTGCACATAAAATAATCTTTAAAGTCTTTATAAAGTTCAGCTAATTATGAATTTTTAGATTTTTTCTGTTGCCTTCTTTTTCTTAATGTATTTAGTACATGGTCTCATTACATAGCTCAGACTCATAGTGATCCTCCTGTTCTCAGCCCGTCAGCACTGGGATTATAGCACCATGCCTGGCCTCTGTTGGCATCTCAGTGTGTCTGAGGGCAGGGCTGGTGTGGAATGCCATACTGGGGATCAAACCCCGGTCCCTGTGTTTGCCTAAGTAGATGCTTAGTCCACCTAGCTATCTCGTTGGCCCTGTTGCCTTCTTTTTTATGTCCTTGGCTAAAGTAAAATTCTTCTCTTTGCATATTGTGTAGTTGTTACTGTACATTGGACATAGTAGATGACACATTGTAACAATTTCTTTCCTTTTTTCTTGTTTTTTGATATATATATATATATATATATATATATATATATATATATATATAAAATATATATTTGATATATGTATCAAAAGAAATATATATATATTTCTTTTGGCAGAACCAGGGATCGAACTCAGGCCCTTGTGCTTGCCAGGGAAGTGCTTATTCAACTGAGCCATCTCCCGGGCCCAAAACAATGAATCAATTTCCTTCTTTTTTATTTTTCTTTTTTATTTTCTTTTATTTTTTTCCAGATTCTGTTTAATACTTTTCTCTTAGCTTTACAAATACGTGGATATTCACGCACTTCTACAATGTTATAGTGCAAATCAAGAATGATCCCAGAAAAGTGAGAGCCCACTACACGCATGTGCGGGGCCCATGGATTCTTCAGGGGACAGCATGGGCCACATGGGACCCGAATGCATGGAGATGCACAAGAGGCCACCTCAGGCTGCCGCCTCCTTGCAGGACGCTACAGGGGGCGCCAACACCGCCCTGGCAGGAGCTGGGAGTCATGGGTGCAACAAATGCTGCTTTTGCTGGTGCTGTTGCAGCCTCACAGAAGAGCAGAAACCCATGAGAGCTGCCCATGAACTCAGAATAAGCTTCCCAGCCTGCGAAGAAAGCCCAACCCCTACTCTGGGGGAGGTGAGCACCTGGGCCCAGTCCTTTGACAGCCTGATGGCCTCGCCTGTAGGAAGAAATGCTTTCTGGGAATCCCTGCACACAGAGTTCAGTGAAGAAAATATGCTCTTCTGGATGGCCTGTGAGGAACTCAAGATAGAGGCTAATAAAAACATCACTGAAGAGAAAGCAAGGATCATACACAAAGCCTACATTTCTATTCTTTCTCTGAAAGAGGCGAGCTTGGACTCATGAGTAAGGGACATCAACAGCAACATGGGTGAGCTGTCCATGCACACATTCGATGATGCCCAGCTGCAGATCTACACTCTCATGCACAGAGACTCGTACCCTTGGTTTATGGGCTCCACTGTCTATAAGGACTTGCTTCAGTCCTTAACTGAGAAAGCAGCTGAGGCATTGGGGGTTCCAAGCATATTTATTATGAAGAAGACACTAAGAGAAATACAGGACTACACCTAGCACAAGGGATGTAGAGGTAGTGTCAACTTTTGCGGGGCTACTTTAATAACAGATGCTTCCTTCATGCAACATAAGGCTATAAATTCACAGTGTAAATTGCAGCCAGCTTTAAGTGATGCCTCTGAGGGAAACTGGGATTTGGCTGCTTCATAGATGGTAGCAAGGTTGGGTACGGTGGCTCACCTGTAACCCCAGCACTCGGAAGGCTGAGGCAGGAGGATCATGGTGAGTCCAGTATCAGCCTGGGCTGCAAAGTGAACTCAAGGCCACCCTGGGCTGCACAGTGAGACCCTGACTCTAAAAGACAAAGAAAGCAAATATTTACATTTATAGGACTAGAAGTATGCTCCCACTGGTCAAGGGTGTGCTGGAGCTCCCACCTCCACACAGGTGCATCTGTCCACAGCAACAGGCCAGGCCACCCTTGCGTGAGCTCAGCCACCTCTCAACCACAGAGGACGATGTTCAGGTGCTCCTCAGTGGCCTTCTCATCCCTTCAGGCGGGGCCTGAGTACTTCACTTACTGTCACCTTGACAAGACCGAAATTCACACTTCAGAGACATGACCGCAACTTGTATAAACAGTAATCCTCTTTGTCTTAGCACGTATGTCTGCTTACAGATACGATGTGTATGCACACCCATACCTGTAATGTGCTCTCCTGTGCATCAGTCTCACATGTTTGGTAAGAGAAGTAAGACTCATGAAATTCTTTGATTGACAAGAGTTAACTTATTTTATGATGAGAATTTTTACAGCTTTCACCTTGGTCATATTCAAAACAAATTTCCTCCATTCCTATTATTGAAAGAAATATGGGCATTTTCATTCCAATAAAATAATGCGCAAGAGTCTTATCTCACAAAAAAAAAGAATGATCCCAGAATCCATGCACTCAGAGAAGGAAGTTTGAGAAAGTGATTGGATCATAAGAGTGCTATGGCTAAGTTGGTTGTACTCTTACCAGATCATGTAAAAATTCTTCCCGTAGGACTTCTAGTCTATGCACTCAAATTTCGGTAAGAGCAAGGAGTTATTCCCAGTATTCTCATTTGATTTCACCTCAGTGCTTGGCATTATTTCCAGATGTTTGCATCATATTCTTATTATTTTATTTCTTTCAGGAGCATTTTCAGAGATTGCATAAGACCACTTAATTGCCTCATTGTGTATATGAAATCTATGCATCACTTGAAATCGATTTCCATTACCATCTGACACTTGAATCTACAGTTTCAGAGATTTCGTCTGACTGCAGTCTCGCGCAGAGCTCCTGAGTCCATAAGGCCAGAACATGTGCCCAATCTCACACAGACCTTCAGCGGCAGCTTCTCAAATTCACAGTGCTGATCTCCAACCTGCATTGCTAGCGCTTTCTCTTGGGTCTGATCTTCACAATGGCTTTTATTGCTGCCAGTATTGTCAACCCTAATGCAACCAACAGCCAAGTGGCTTCTCTCATGGGGACTTTGTATGAATGGTGTCCGTGTAGCCTGGAATGTATGCCCCTGTGTGTGAGACCCTGAGTTGTTGGGTGCCCACTTGAACTGACTCTTTTATTGCCTTTATTGCTCCCATGGAAAAAGTGAACTACAATATAATTAAGCAGATTCAACATCAAACTTCAATACATTTTCAGGTAAGTTGATCAAAATATAAGACTAAAAACACTTCATTTAGCTCTTTGTCTCCACTATTTGGAACATTTTTCTCTACTGAGAGGCTGATATATGTCTGTGTTTTGTACTCTTGGCTAAGATTCTACAAACTCTAAGCTTAGATGTATATAATGTTATTCCAATACTGAAGAAAACTCAATATTTCTTTGGTTAGAAGCATGATTTTTGGATCTCTACCTTTCTGGAGATACTTTTATTTTTCCTAAAGTATTAACTTTTGCTTTCCCATCTCTGTATTTTCTTATTATTCGCTCAATTTTTTATTTTTATTATTTTTTTAAATTTTTGTTTTATTGAACTACAAATATTAATGAGACAGTTTTAAGATACCTTGACAAGATGGATTTGATAAATTAATACATTGCAAACTGTTTTCATAATGTTTTGGTATCATAGAAGGTGCATACATGATATTATACTTACAGACATTATTATAGCATATGACTCTCATCAGTAAATTAAGAGAGTGTAGCTGTTTATGTATCTTATTTTTTATGCCTGAATTACATCAAAGATTCAATAATTAATACTTTCTACCTTGTTATTCAAATTTTTATTTTTTAATCTCTTATATATTTATGTATTTGGTACAGGGTCTCACTATGGAGCTCAGACTCAATGATACCCTTGTTTTTAGCCTCCCCAGCACCAGGATTATAGGCCTGTGCCAGCATGCCAGGTTTCTGTGGCTGACATGGTGTGGGGGACAGCGTGGCATGTAGTACTGGGAAGCAAACCTGGGTCCTTGCACTTGCCAGCCAGGCATTTAGACCACCAAGCTATCTTCCTGGTCCAATATTTCATTTTTTAGATATTAAGACTATTTCCCTAATTTTTCTCCCAGAGAGCTTGTTTTTAATTTTTGTATGGGAATCGTATTGACTTTTGAGTGTTGACTTCTTTTCCTGGTATTCTACTAAATTTGGTTATAAAATATAGAAACCTTTTGGTAGAGTTTTTGGGAGAGTACCATGTTGTGTGCAAATATTGGTAATTTAACTTCTTCATTTCCATTTAACTTCTTATTCCTTTTATTTCTTTCTCTTATCTAAATGCTTGGTATAATGTGTCCAGAAAATACTGAATATGACAATGGAATCCTTGTCTTGTTCCTGACTTTAGAGTGAAAACTGTTATTTTTTCTCTATTTAGTATGATGTCTGCTATTCATTTATCATAGATGAATTTTATCAAATTCAGATACAGATCATCTATCTCAGTTTTCTATAGAGATTTTATCATGAATGAATGTTATACTTCATGTCACTCTAACAAAAGATTAAACTTCCAGAAAGTATAAATTTATTGTCTCTTCTTATGGTAGATATAAACTGAAAATTAATGGGCCTGGTTTCAAATAAGCTCAATAAATGTCAAGCTACAAGGCTCTTCTTTGAATTTTAGAAGCATTATTTAATACATGTACCTTCTCTTTTTCATGCTTTGTAGGAAATATCAAAATATAAATTGTCAAAATGTAAATTAAATCCAACTATGGGTTGAAAATATTGTTTATCTATTTAAAGAATCAACTAGTACAATTTATTGAGATGACAGAAAACTGTCTGTATTGCATACTCCTAAAATTAGTGGCTGCTTAACTATTCTACACTTAATTAGAATACCATTGATATGAATTTTATGAAGCAATCATGACTATTCTAAAAATTTATTTTTAATTTCATTTTTTACTGTTGAGACATAAACTTTAAAATATGTTTCAGGAAATTTAGTTACTGTTCCTGGTCTAAGTGTATGGAATAAATTTTGTAGACTAAAATGGAATTACTAGTGTTATTTTCTTTCACCAGATAATTAAAATGGTGGTTCATTCATTATGGATATTATGTCGGCTTGTAGTACTATGGTCATCCACTAAGAAAATAATTATTGAATTTTTGATATAATTCGGGTATAAAAAATAAGATAAGTAAACAGCTACACTCTTAATTTACTGATAAGAGACATCTGCTAAAATAATGTCTGTAAATATAATATCATGTATGCACCTTGTATGATACCAAAACATTATGAAAACAGTTTGCAATGTATTAATTTATCGAATCTGTCTTGTTAAGGTGTCTTGAAACTGTCTGATTGATATTTGTCGTTCAATAAAATAAAAAATAAATAAAAAAAAGAACAACAATATGCAATGTATTAGTTGTTGTGACTCTCCTATCTATTTTGAAGTTGTCTCTTTGCAATTTTTTCTTAATAAAATCAATAAAAAATAAAAACAAATTACTCTGCTCAACTTGCTATGACCCTGCTTCCTTGTAAGACCACAAGAAGGCTTGGTTTACCATTGATAAATCATCAATAGAGTGGGAATTCCCAGGAAACAATGCTCCCAGAAAGAAATGTACTCTGAGTAATGGTCATGCTGTCCCTAAAGGTACTGTTCTATGTTAAATGACAAATTCATTTGCCAAAAAGGATGCAGTTTCTACCTTTAAAACCTCTATACATCCAAGGCTCCTGGCTGTTTTGTCTACTCCTGCGTGAGTATGGTCAAGCAGTCCCGGACCCAGTAATAAAAGATGCATGTTTAAATTATAATTTGGTCTGGTTTCTATGTTGAGAACCCATAATACTTTCATTTATTTGAAGAAATCTAAAGGACAAATACTAAAGCAATGTCAATAAGACCTTATTTTCTGTCTTTCATCTTGTTTAAAATTGTACCATTTCTAAAAGCATACAATAAAATAAATTGAATATTCCACTGTTGTGGTTCCAGGATAAGTCCTGAGATGATTTGACTGACCTTGTCAGAAACAAAAGTTACATTTTTAGTTATACAGGTCTTGTCTTAACTTGGGTGTCTTACCCACCCAGAAGAGTGTAACCACGAGGTATAAAATGTAAAGCCATATTAATATGCTGAGCTGTAAAATGCTCAAATCAACAACTTCTGACAATTTTCAGTTGTAGTGATAACTCACTTTTATGGACTATTGGACTATATAGGGTTGTTTTGCTGAATTCAAGTACCTAAAAGCTTTGGACTGGTTTCAAGTATAAAAGGGTCCTTTAAAGACTTCTCCAAATACAGCTTCTTTAACTACAATAGAACATGCATCTCTGAAAGAACAAAACAAAAAAGGGGGATATGTTTGGAGCCATGAAGCTAGGAAATCAATCAAATGTGTGTAGGTGGGACTAGGCCTCTGTGCCTAAAACAAACTACCTCACTCCTGAGATAAACATCCTGTCTAGTTAAGGTTAGCTATGAATCACTAGGTAACCTAATGTTCTGTGTTATTAACTTTGTAAAAGTATAAATATTTTGTTCCATATTTTTTAGCAAAAGTTCTACAGAGTGTTCAGGGTCTTGCAACTAGATCAGACTCATAGCAATTCTCCTGCTTACAGCCTCCCAAATTCTGGGATTACAAGAGGGTGCCACCACACCCAGTTTAATTTGCCATCTCTGCATGCCCTGGGGGCAAGGCCAGCATCGCCGGCCTAGGGATCAAACCCCTGGCCCGTGCACCTGCTTGCAGGCACTTTAATCCACTGAGGTATTTGGCAGGCCCGGCAAAAGTATAAATAGAGGGCCATTTTGTTGTATATGTATATATACGTATGTATAAACAAGATAGGTAGATACACAGCTACTTTCTCTTCATTGAGAAGAAAAGTTTGTGCTAATATAGTTTAGGCAAAGATATGTCTGCACTTGCCATCTGAATAACTACTATGAAGACAATAATATGCAGTGCTTTTAATTATTGTAACTGTTCTACTAACCTGTTTTGAAACTATTTCATCTTTTTTTCTCATTAAAATGAATAAGAAACTGTGCTTGCCCCACCCTCAGGTTGCACTGAGAGGGCAATTGAGACTGGGCGTGGTGGCGCAAGCCTGTAATCCCAGCACATGGGAGGCTGAAAATAGGAGAACCACTATGAGTCCAGTCTATGAAGTGAGACTCTCTACACCCTTGTAGACCCTGTCTTAAATATAGAAACAAATAAAACAAATAAAAAATAGAATTAAAAATAAATAAAAAAATATTCCACTGTTATACAAACTGCGACTTCAGGACTTGTGCATACCTATAAACTGTTACTGATTGGCTACCATGCCTAGGGGGACTGAGCACCACATTTTTAAAATAATCAGTTTTACTTTGTTTTATTTGGACTTATAAAAACAAAAGCAAAAACAAATACAAAAAGTACAGAAACAGGATAACATAAAACAATATATGTGTTACAGATTTTTAAAACAAGAATAGCTATTTAACAATGGTTGTTATTTATTTTTATCATCAAATCTGTTGCTCAGATTAACAGTTATAGTTCAACAAGATTTGGAGAAATAAATATTGGCACTTGTTTTCAAGAAATGAACACCATTTTTTAAAAAAGAATAAAAGACAAATATTAATAAAAATGAAATAAAATTTCAAAACAAGGTGATAGAAAATTAACAATGGCTATTATATTGCATATTATTATCTTCAAATTAGTTGTTCAGATTACCACATATAGGCATATAAAACTAATCAATTAAGCATTAATTATTCCTTTCAATAAACCAATAGAAATTAGAAGCACAATTATCTTAGCTAATATCTATCTATCTATCTATCTATCCATTCATCCACCCGTCTTTCCTTTCTCTTCCTTTTTCCCATACCAGTTGTTCTTTCTTTTTGAGCAGTTTCTTTTCCTTTCACAATATCTATTGCATCTTTTTTTTTTTTTTTTTTTTTTTGGTGGCGGTAACAGAAATTGAACTCAGGATATTGCACTTGACAGGCAAGCACTTATTCTACTGAGTCATCCTCCCAGTTGTCTATTGTATCTTTGGGATCTTATTTGCTGTTTCAACTTTTTTTATGGTTTGGGGAAGGGTCTAAAGTAGTAGATAAGACTCAGTGATCTGCCTGTATACAGCCTCCCAAGAGCTGGTATCACAGGTGTGTGCCACCATGCCCAGTCTCAATCTCCATCTTGGTACACCTGGGGGGCAGGGTTGGCACAGCAGGCCCAGGGATCGAACCTCTGGCCCCTGTGCCTGCTGGCAGGCATTTTAATCTGCTGAGCTATTTGGCCAGTCCTCTAATTTCTTATATTAGGGAGGCAATATGTTGTTTATATATGTAGATTTGATTTATTTTAGTTATTAATCTGGTCTCTAGTTGCATTAATTAACTTAAAAAAGCCTTGACTTTATCTTTCTTTATAGCTGAGTAACCGAGGATCACTTTATTAGCACTTTATTCATTAGTGCAACACAATGCCAGCACCCATAATTTAAAGAAGAAGAGGCTTAATTAGGCTCATGGTTTTCATCCATGGTCAGCTGGCTCCACAGCAGACTAGGATGGCAGAAGAGCATAATAAGGAAAAGGGTGCTCAACTCATGGTATCCAAGAAGCCTGAAGAGCTAGGAATGAGCATGTACCATTCCACGTCACAAGGCTAGTGATTCACCTGCTGATGTTCAGCTATACTATTCACATGACCCAATCACCTTTCACATACATGAGAATTTTGGGGAACACTTAATTTGAACCATTAAATCATCATTTAGCACCTTTGTAGAAATTTGAGGTTAATAAACATTTAAGTAAGTGAAGGATAGTGCATATACCAGTATTGTACATCTGGACAATGCATATACCAGTGTTGTACATTTCCCTGAACAGGGCATATACCAGTACTGTACATCTACTACAAGTTCAAAAAAATTGGTACCAGACAGCTAGAGTTGTGGGGTAAATGTGGGCCCAAAAGAGGTATGGCTGCTGGAAACATTGAGTTTCATTACAAAGAAACTAGCATAGCAAGATAAAAAGGTTAACACCCAAAAGTCAATAGCATTCCTCTACACAGATAACAAACACACTGAGAAGGAAATTAGAGAAACAATACCTTTTACAATAGCACTGCCAAAAATGAAACACCTTGGAATTCATCTAACTAAAGAAGTCAAAGACCTTTTCAATGAAAATTATAGTACCCTGAAAAAAGACATCATAGAGGATTTCAGAAAATAGAAAGATATTCCCTGCTCCTGCGCAGGAAGAACCAAAATCGTGAAGATGGTCATACTCGCAATATTGTTGTGCAGATTTAATGCAATCCCTATCAAACTACCACCAACATACCTTCAAGACTTAGAGAAATAATTCCCAAAATTTATTTGGAGCCAGAAATGACACAGAATAGCAAAGGCAATCCTGGCCAGCAAAGACAAGGCAGGAGGCATCACAATTCCTTACTTGAAATTATAATATAAAGCTGCTGTCATAAAATCAGCATGGTATTGGCAACAAAATAGATCTTTGGATCAATGGAATAGATTAGAAGATGCAGAGGCCTCTACAAACACACTCAGACACCTGATCTTTCACAAGGTGATCAAACAAGCATAATGGAAGAAAGATAACCTCTTTAAAAAATGGTGCTGGAAAAACTGACTCTCTAAGTGCTGAAAACTAAAACTTGACCCAGGTCTACCACCATGCACTAAAATAAATTCAAAATGGATTAAAGAGCTAAACATTAAAACAGAAACACTAAATCTCCTGGAAGAGAAAGTAGGAGGAACACTTGATGACACAGGGGTAGGCAAATGATTCATTAAGAAAAATCAAATTGCACAAGTAATATTTGAAAAAAATAACAACTGGGAACTCCCAGGATTTTACATGTCAAAAGAAGTTACAGACATGATAAAAGACAACCAACAAACTGACAAAAATTCTTAATTAATAAGCACTCAGACAGAGGTCTTCTCTCTGGAATTTATAAATAACTAAAAAACATCAGGGCTCCAAAATTTAGAGTACCCTGAAAATGGGCATCTGAGATGAACACACACTTCTCAGAATGAAATTATGGAAATGAATATATATATGAAAAATGCTCCACATCAGTAGCCATCCATGAAATGCAAATTAAAACAACACTGACATACCATCTCACCCCAGAAAGAATGGCTACCATAAAGAAATCAACAATAAATGTCAGAGGGGCTGTGGTACTTCATGCACTGATAGTATATGAATGGCAACTGAATACCCATCTCTGACAAGGGTATAAAAAAATGGGGATATGCATTGAGGACCATTTTGTTGTGAAATATATACACATGTATATATTGTATATGTATATATATACATATCTGTATATACATAATAACATAGATATACAACTACTTTCTCTTAGTTGAATGAGAAGTTTGAACTAACAGTTTTTAGACAAGATATCATGTCTGTGTCATATACTATGAATAAGTACTACAAAGACCAATATATGCCGTGCATTAATTAGTGTAACTGTCCTACTAATCTGTTTTGAAACTGTCTCATTGCTACTTCTTTCTCAATATATAATATAAAAATTAAAAATTGAAAATACATTTTATTATCCATACTACTTAATTTCTCCTGCAATTTCCTCTGTCATCCATTGTCTGGTCAGGAAGATGCTGTTTACTTTTCATATTTGTGTAATTTTTTTTGTTTCTTTGGCCTCTGACTTTCAATTTCACTGTTTTCTTGTAAGATCATATGCATACAATAATTTCAGTTCCTCTGAACTTACTTGTGTATGTTTTATGAGTTACTATGAGGTTTATTTTAGAGAATCTCTTGTGTGTGCCTGAGAATACGTTTTGTGATGATGTGGGGCAAAACACTCTATATACCCATAGAAAATTCATTTGCTTATAAGTTTTGTGTAACTCTGTATTTCCTTGTTGTTTTTTTTTTTTTTTGCCTAGTTGATCTACATATTCACGAGAATGGGATATTTAGGTCCTCCACTAAAAATTTGAATTTTCATGTATGATAATATTTGTCTTATGTAGTTGGGTGTGCTGATGTTTGATGCATATATATTAAAATTAAAAAATATATGTAATTGAAAATCTAATTAAGAGTTATATACAAAGAACAGCCCAGGAGTTGATGGATGGACTACTGAATTCTATTAAATTCCACAAGAAATTTACAGTAGTACTTCCACTAATGTTGATATATATATATTTCTTTTTCCTCAGACTCAGAACATTCCCTTAATAAGTATGTATTGACTTATTTGTTCTTTTGATCAGTCTTGGCTTGAAGTTCAAGTTGTCTGCAAATATAATAGCTACCCCTGCCCTTTTCTGGTTTCCTGTGGCATGGAACACTATTTTCTTCCCTGTTAGTCTATGAATTTCTTTTTCAGTTAAATGTGTGTCTTAAATGCAGCATATTGTTAGATCTTGCTTTTCAATCTATTCTGCAAGTCTATTTCTTCTGATTTGTGAGTTGAAAAACACTTACATTGATGGTTAAAACTGATATATACTTTTAAAAAGCATTTTAATGTTATTTTTCTAGTGTTGGTTTTCAGTCTTTCCCTTTACATTTAATAACTTGCCCTTCCTGGTTGCTTCTTTCTGTTGGTGCTCTTGTGCTTGGAGTGTCCATTTCCTCTTTCTACTATATCCTTCAGAGAATTTTGAAGAGCTAGTTTGGTGGTCATGAATGTCTTTTGCTGTGCTTTATCATGTAAGTATCTTATATCACCAATGATTTTGAAGAATAGTGTTGTGTGATACATTAATTTGGATTGCAGGGCGTTTTCTGTTTGGGCCTGAAACACTTCACTCCAAGTTCTGCATGATTTTGGGGCTTGTGTTGAGAAATATGCAGTGACTCTGATTTTCTGTACTACAGTTCTTTTCTGAAGCTGTCTTTAATATTCTTTTCTTGTGCAGAATTTCTGGAATCTTGACTATTATGAGCCTTTCTGTAGATTTATTTTTATGTTGGCTGTTTATAGTTCAATATTTTCATTTATTTCTTTGTCCAATTTTTTGTCTATGTATGAGAAATTTTCTGCAGTTATTTCTGTGAAGAGTTCATTTTGGTGGCATATAAACTGCCTATAGCTTTCTCACTGACTCCAATCTTATGTTGTTCATTTTGTAGCTATTGTATTAACTTTTCATGGTCTCTTACTATATTTAAGATACCTTTGTTTTCATGGTTGCTAGCCACAATCCTTATAGATCTGGTATCCTATCCCCTCCTTCATTCAGTCTATTGCATATAATTTCACTACTGCTGTCAATCTCCTAGGTTTCTGTTTGGATCTTGTCTCAGTTACTTTGATCTCATTGCTGGGACAAAATACCTGACACCTAAAATTAAGGAAGGAAAGGTTTATTTATCTTACAGTTAGTGGAAATTTCAGTCCATATTTGGCTGGTTCCAAGACAAAGTGGCACAATGTAGAGAACAGAAATTCATGGAGATGGAAAACAGCAAAGAGAAAACGGTAAAAGGGAGGAGCAGCCGCAGCAGTGGCAGAGGCAAGCCTCTCTCCTTTCCTTCTATTACCTTCAGGCTATCTTGCCAAAGATTGATGTAGCACTCACACCCATAATCCCACCAGTACTCAGACCCATAATCCCAGCCTTGGCTAATCACACTCTAGACACCACCTAGTGTCTGCATGAGGCTTTGGGGAGACAACTGGATATAGACCATATCTTTCCATGCCTTGGACCCCAAAATCTCATATACATCCCTTTATGCAAAAGGTATTTTAGTCCAACTCTAAGAATTGCCAATGCCCTAACTTTTTTAGCATAGCTGAAAAGTCCAAGTCCCAAAACTTCTCCGAGATCTAAGGCAAACTCTTATCTGTGAGGCCCAATAGAAATGAAAGCTAAACATTTCCAACATTCAATGGCACAAAACAAACATTTCCATTCCAAAAGGTACAAACAGGAGAATACAAAGCTCTTGGATCAAAGCAAGTCCAAAATCCAGCAGGGCAAACATTAAATCCTATAGCTTAATTTCGAACATCTGAAGCAATCTGTGATGAATCATGAGCTCCAAAGGCCTTACATGGCTCCACCCCTGCAGCACTTTTGGTGGTAGCTCCCATGGCTACTCTGTTTTGCTGGCTTTGTTTCCTCCTTATAGTTTCCCTACCCAAGAATCTAAGTTCTTGGCTTTTCCAAACTTCTGGGGGTTTCCACAGCATTAAGTTTCTTATTCTTTGTGTCACACACTGTCCTCTGAGGAGCACACTCCCAGGCCTTCTGAAATGAGGTGGAGCCCTTCTTAACCTGAAAACTGTTACATTCTTCCTGTGCCTAAAACCAACATCATGTGTATGATGCCAAAGTCTGCTGCCAACTGGAGAAGTAGCCAGGTTTTCTTCTCTCTTGGCTGTAGGGGTCGAGTTCCTGGATTTCTGAGCATTCTGACTCTTATTCCCAGGAACAAAATCTCTGTAACACCACCATTCTGGAATCCGTTATATCTGTTGTTGACATTCTGGAACTCTGCTGTTTTTTCCTCAAAACAAACTCTTTCAATTTTGCAGTTTTGAGGCAGCAAAAGTTGGAGACTTGCTGCTTCCTGGCTGTCTTTTCTGTTCTCCTATTCCTTAATGGCAATGGAGGTACTTTCAGTCCACATGTCTCTCTTTCAGTCCACAGATTTATTGGTGCTTCTTTTCTAGCCAAACTCATAACAATTTAAATTATCCTGCTGGGTTCCTTTCTCTTGAATCTCAACATAAATCTGATCAAAAGCCCCCAACCATAGCCATGCCACTGCCTCAACATTTGATGATTTTGAAAGATTTTTTTTTGCCAAATTAACCAATCCACTGCATTTAATCACAGTCTCAGACAAAGTCTCTAGACACAAGCAAAATTCAGACAAACTTTCAGCCAAGCCATAACACACATTGTTTGGAGTCCAACAACCAATGCAGTCCTTCACAGCAGAAACCTATTCAGTCTGGTCTTTACAGGCAGTATTTTTATAAACCTTCTGGTCTTCTGAGCTCTGACCAGAATCTCCCATGTAGAGTAGCTGAAAGTATGATAGCACTTCTCTTGTAGGTAACATCTCCAAATCTTTCCTATCTCTTCCCATAAACAATTTCCAAAGACTTGTAGTTGATATACTCAGCGTTAGTCACAGCAAGGACCCAGATTCTCTGCTATGAAATTCTGTCTTGATTATGTTTCTGTGGTCGCTGGAACAAAATACCCAACACCCAAAGTGAAGGAAGGAAAGGTTTATTAATCTCATAGTTACTGAATGTTTCAATCCATACTCAGTTGGCTCCAGGCCACAGTGGCACAACACAGACACTAGCAGTTCATGGAGGAAGAAAACAACAAAGTACAAAAGGTAAAATGGAGGACAGTGGCAACAGTGGCAGAGAAAAGTATCTATCCTTCCTTCTGCTGCCTTCAGGCTATCTTCCCCAGGGTTAATTTAGCACTCACACCCATAATCCCAGTGTTACTCAGACCCATAATCTCAGCCTTGGATCATGAATTAATTACAAACTCTAGAAGCCACTACAATGACTGCATGAGGCTTTGTGGGGGACTAAAAACAATCCATAAGAGGTTTCTTTCATGGAGGCTATTTTTTCCTATGGTGGCATTCATAGATTTTATTGTTTTGCAGAGGTTCTCTATTTTTTGTTTGTATTTGTTTTAATGTCTTTCATTTTGATCACCTTTTATTCTTGGTCTTTTTGATATCCCGAAAACCTACCATCCCAATGTATTAATCATTAAAATTTGCCATCTATTTGGCTTTTTACCTAGTATTTTAGTATTGGACTACAGTAATGGTTGTGGAACCCCATAGAGTTATAGTGTTTCATGCAAGGAAGAAAACCTGATACACCAGTGATAATATGCTGGCTAAAGTAGTAGTTAGAAATAGCAATATTTTCCTGCACAGCTAAGCTACTAAAAATATGTGAAAACGTTTAGTCTGATACCTTGAAAATACCAGAAAATGGGGCTAGGGAGATGGCTCAGTGAAATAAGAGCTTTCCAGGCCAGCACAAGGGCCTGAGTTCAATACTTAGTTCCACCAAAAAAAAAAAAAAAAAAAAAAGAAAAAGAAAAAAGAAGAAATTTTCTCACATACATAAAAAGTGCATGGTGACACCTTACCCACTGCCCCACTATCTCAGAAGCGGGCCTGAGATCCATAAAGCATCACAAACCTTGGAGAGCCCCAGCCCCTACCATTAATTGACTGTCATCCTGTTATCCCAATGTTGCAGAAGTCAGGCAGATCCTGGAAAGCTTTGAGAGGCTTCGTGAACCAGGACCCATCAGCCATATGGGAGGATTGTGGAGCCCTAGTGAAATTCTTGCGCTTCAAAAATGTAAAAAGGAAGATGCAAAAGGCAATCTCAGACATCCAGCTGACCCAGAAGAAATTCAGGACCCATGGATACATAAGCACTTGGAAATTATACACCAGAAATTTCTGAAATGATAGCAACTGAAGTAAAGAAACAACTCCATCAGGCTACAGAAGAAATCATATCACAAATAATGTGTAATGTAAATGAAAAAATGAGAACAATCAGGAAAGAATTGCTTGGCACATCTAAAGAAGGCACAGACAAAAAATAGAGGAAAATAGTGCTGACTTTGGCAGCACATATACTAAAATTGGCATGATACAGAGAAGATTAGCATAGCCCCTGCGCAAGGATGACATGCAAATTCATGAAGCATTCCATATTTTTTTAAAAATGAAGTATACATTGTGGGGCCATAATATTAACCTGAGCTGTAAATTTCTATGGTCCACAACTTCTTTGAATAACTCACTATTGTTGTGGTATGGTGGACTATGTTTGATTGCGGTGCCGAGTTCAAGCACCTAAGTTAGTTGAATGACAATGGAGTGCCCACCTTTGACAGGTGTACACAAAGGAAGGGGTGTAGAAAGAAAAATCATGATGTGTGTGTATAGACAGTACAGTTGGGATAGATAACGCTGTGCTTCTACATAATTCTATGAGAGGCAAGATCTGCACTAATGGTGGTTGGACAGGATACTATGTCAGCTTCTAGTACTATGGTCATCCACTAGGAAAATAATTATTGAATTTTTGATATAATTCAGGTATAAAAAATAAGATAAGTGAACAGCTACACTCTTA